>ML241655.1:64503-75272 GCA_005239495.1 Nicotiana undulata | reverse complement strand
TCGGAGCCTCGGAACACAGATAAGACTTAAATTACATAAGATGACCTTTTGGGTCATCACAATAATAAGTTTATGGCTCGTTTTATTTAATTGCTTGTTCGTCTATATTTGGAATTACTCATTAGTAGATTAAGTTTATTTTATAATTGTTTATTATGTTTAAGAGGAAATTCAAAGAAAATAGTTAATCGAACTCTAACATTGGCTTGCCTAGAAAGTGTGGTGTTAGGCGTCATCACGATCCCTAAGGTTGGGGGAATTTGGGTCGTGACAAGTTGGTATCAGATCACTAGGTTGCTTAGGTCTCACAATTCACGAACAAACTTGGTAGAGCTTGAAGGATCGGTACGGAGACGTCTGTACTTATCTCTCATAGGCTATGAAGTTAGGAACAATTTCACTTCTATTCCACTCCATCGTGCGAATTTATTCTACCATTGATGATTGAACTTGACTACTCTTGTCCTCTCACAAATCTCGACAACACGCAAAGCGTCTACGATCGGACAAGAGATGAAGCCCCATTGACAGCCAAGATCAAGGGAAGAGACAGAAGCAGAGATCAGTCTAAACCTCGAACATCAGCACCTATTGTATAGTCTCAAATGGATCTAGACGCGGAGGTTCTAGCTCAGTCGGTATAAGTTGGACTAGTCCATATCCCAGAAGGATTTATAGCTACTCTAGTATTGCATAACAAGGGAATAGTTGAAAGCATCGGGGTTGATTTATATGATCTATAAAGTTTAACATTGTGGATTATCAGGCATTGTGACCTATGACTTCGTGCCAAGTGGGGAAGTCCACTGTCAAGGAATAAATTGCGAGACCATGTGTTATATCGGTTTTGGCTTGGAATGTATAAGGGCGGAGATTTTGCAATAGATAAAGATGGGAATTGCGGTATGTATGCCTCCTTAATAACCCTATACCTTAGTACCAAAGGAGTTATTCAAACAACTTTAAATCTACAGAAGGTCTACTCAGTGCGGAAGTAACGATTGCCTATTATGGGGTGATGCAGAGGTAGTACAATGATTAACAAGCTTCTAGACTACATGTGTCATTATGTGTCAATAGAGATGAGATTTACCCCAAAATAATAATGAAAAGTATATGAATAAAGGGGGTAGCTCAGCAGTGTTGAGTCCACATGGTAAAACAAGAAATTGGTCACCGGTGTTTGTGGCAAGCCTGCGAAGAGGATAATCAGCCAATGCAACCTCAATTACTTGACTCAGTTCTCATAAATGCTTTTGAAAGAGTTGTTTCTCAGACTCTCCATAATACGTGGCGCATAAGGTTTGAATGGTTGCGTCAGGTCATATGACGGTGTCAAAATATGCCATCAGGTTTGATAAGTTAACCCGTCATACTCCTACTTTGATTCATCTAGCTAGAGAGCAAATCCACAGTCTCATTAAATGACTCAATTATGACTGTAAAATTTTGTGCGACACAGGGAAAGTTTATACTTTATCTCGGCTAGTGGTAGAAATTGTCCTAGACTTGGGATAGTCATATTTCATCAGATCACTCAAGCTACGTGCCTTATTCCATATACAACTCAACTAAATGACCAGCTAGGGAAAAAGGAGTCAGAATGTCGAAAGTGGAGGTCAGATTCCTAGAGGTGGAGACCCAACTTGTTGATATATTTTCTATGGTATGGCTGAGGTCGTTACATTAAATAGTGCCATTACAAGAACAATCTCTAATTATTATAAAGTGATGATTTCCTGAACTTAATTCGGTTATGCGTATCTAATAAAATTCTTCTAATATACTCCACTCTCGGGTGAGCTTCGTAACTCTAAAATCTACTTATGTGAATACTTGTATTGAGAAATTCTATGGAGATAAATAGGTCTATCATTACGTGTTGTAATTTTGTTTAACGGAAAATATTTAAAGGAAGGAAATGTAATGTTTTGATTTGCACGATACGCATGTTGCTTGTGATTCAGAATTGAGGACGAGATCCTCGCATTTTAATATGATTTGAGATGTTTAAATCGGGCTACGAGTCGCAGTGGAAGTTATGTAAGGACGAGGTCCTTGTGATATAAATTCTTGTGTTTAAATTCTCCCTTGTGAATTAAAATTTTACTATAGTACGGGTAGGGAGCCATACATGTTAAGCTTATTCAAAAATTTATGTATAAAATAATGATAATAATCATAATAATAGATGAATAAATAATAATAAAAGTAATACTAATAATAAGTAAATAAATAAATAAATAAATAAATTATTTATCTGCGCATAATTTGCCAAATCCGTGTTATAATTATGGAGCTTTGACCTACGAGGTATGTGCTCGCCCATGTGGCATCAAATGAGACGCGTTAGTTCGAGTATTTAAAGACGAGGTCTTCAAGCATCGTATCTCATTATCAGTATTGTGAAGGTTTGAAAGGATATTTTCTTTGTTGACGTGAAGCTCTTTGATAATTCTGTATTTGGCTATGAACAACTATTAAGAAAATGGTGGCAGTCAAGAACTGGCCTAGACCCACTACAACCACGGAAATAAGGAGTTTCTTGGGTTTGGCGGGTTACTACCGTCGTTTTGTGGAGGGGTTTTCATCCCTAGCATCCCCAACGACTAAATTGACTCAGAAAGGTGCCCCGTTCAAATGGTCAGATGGGTGCGAGGCGAGCTTTTAGAATCTCAAGACAGCCTTGACTTCAGCACCGGTGTTGGTATTACCATCAGGTTCGTGTTCTTTTACGATGTATTGTGATGCTTCCCGAGTTGGCCTTGGAGCAGTGTTTATGCAGGATGGCAGGGTGATTGCATATGCGTCTCGGCTGTTGAAAGTCCATGAGAAGAATTTTCATGTTGATGACTTAGAGTTGGCAGCCATTGTTCATGCATTGAAAATTTTGAGGCATTATCTTTATGGCGTGTCGTGTGAGGTTTTTACTGACCATCGCAGCCTCCAGTACTTATTCAAGCAGAAAGATCTAAATTTTAGGCAGCGGATATGGTTAGAGTTACTGAAGGATTATGATATCACCATATTATATCATCCTGGGAAGGCCAACGTAGTGGCCGAATCATTGAGTAAGAATGCGGTAAGTATGGGCAGCCTTGCGTACATTCCAGTCGGTGAGAGACTGTTAGCCTCAGATATTCAGTCATTAGCTAATCAGTTCGTGAGGTTGGATATTTCCCCTAGCAGTGTTCTAGCTTGTACAGTCGCTCGGTCTTCTTTAATTGAGCGTATCCGGGAGCGGCAGGATGATGACCCACATTTGGCGGTTCTTAGGGACACAGTTCGGCATGGTGGTGCCAAGCATGTTACAGTTGGAGATGATGGTGTGTTGCGGATGTAGGGTCGGTTATGTGTGCCTAATGTTGATGGCCTTCGTGAGTTGATCCTTGAAGACGCTCACAGTTCTATGTATTCGATTCACCCAGGTGCAGCCAAAATGTACCAAGACATAAGGAAGCATTATTGGTGGAGAAGAATGAAGAATGACATTGGTGCGTATGTGGCTCATTGCTTAAATTGTCAGCAGCTAAAGTATGAGCATCAGAGACCTGGTGGTTTGCTTCAGAAGATATATATTCCTGAGTGGAAGAGGGAGCGTATCACTATGGACTTCGTTGTTGGGCTCCCACGGACCTAGAGGAAATTTGACGTGGTTTGGGTTATTGTGGATAGGCTGACTAAATCAACACATTTCAATCCTGTGGCAAGTACTTATACTTCAGAGCGGTTGGCTGAGTTATATATTCGGGAGATAGTTTGCCTTCATGGTGTGTCCGCGTCTATCATTTATGATCGGGGTACGCAGTTTACTTCGCACTTTTGGAGGGCAGTTCAACGTGAGTTGGGTACCTAAGTAGAGTTGAGTACAGCATTTCACCCTCAGACAGACGGACAGTCCGAGCGTACCATTCAGATATTGGAGGATATGCTCCGCGCTTGTGTTATTGACTTTGGAGGTTCGTGGGATCAGTTCTTGCCGTTAGCGGAGTTTGCTTATAATAATAGTTATCAGTCGAGCATTCTGATAGATCCTTATGAGGCATTATATGGTAGACGGTACATATCGCTAGTTGAATGGTTCGAGGCGAGAGAGGCTCGGTTATTGGGTACAGACTTAGTTCAGGAGGCCTTGGATAAGGTCATGATTATTCAGGAGAGACTTCGTGCAACTCAGTCTAGGAAGAAGAGTTATGTCGATCGTAAGGTTCGTGATATGGCATTCATGGTTGGAGAGAGAGTATTGCTTCGTGTGTCTCCCATGAAGGGTGTTATGAGGTTTGGAAGAAGGGTAAGTTGAGCCCTAGGTATATCGGGCCGTTTGAGATTCTTGATAAAGTGGGGGAGGTAGCTTATAGACTTGCGTTTCCTCCAGGGTTATCCTCAGTTCATTCGGTATTCCACGTGTCTATGCTCTGGAAATATCATGGTCACCTGTCCCACGTGTTAGATTTCAGCTCTGTCCAATTGGACAAAAACATGACTTATGAGGAGGAGCCGGTAGCCATTTTAGACCGGCAGGTCCGTCAGTTGAGATCTAAGAGTTATCCTTCAGTTCGAGTGTAGTGGAGAGGCCAGCCCGCTGAGGCAGCTACTTGGGAGTTCGAGTCGTACATGCAGAGTAGATATCCACACTTGTTCGCAAATTCAGATAATTTTCTATATTCGTTCGAGGACGAACGTTTGTTTTAGAGGTGGAGACTGTGATGCCCCAAGGGGTCATTTTATGAATTTAGACTCCGTTCTAGGCTTAATAGTCATAAAAAGTCTAATTTTAAATACCTCAATTTGCGTGCGCAGTCCAAGCGTGAAATCGGAAAACTTTTATGTGAAAATATCAGAAATAATGATTTTTAGAATTTAAATTTTATTATAGTTAACTTTGGTCAACATTTTGAGTAAATGGACCCGGATATGTGTTCCGACGATCCCGGGAGGTCCGCAGTAAAATATGGGACTAGGGCGTATGCCTGGAAATGAATTCTTAGGTCCCAAGTCTTAGAAATCAATTTTTGAAAGAAATTGTTTTGCTGAAATATTAATGGAATAATGAAAAGAATTAATGTTTGAAACCATTAGTATCGGGCCCGTATTTTTATTACGGATCCCGGTACAGATTTTTTATAGTATTTAAAGGTTAACTGTGAAATTTGGTAAAAAAAACGGAGTCAATTGACGTGATTCGGACATCCGATTGAAAAGTTATGAACTTTAAGTGTTCTTGATGAAAATGATGAGTTTTGAGGTTTAATTCATAGATTTACATGTTATTTTCATGATTTGATCGCACGAGCAAGTCCGTATGATACTTTTAGACTTGTGTGCATGTTTGTCTTAGAGCCTCGAGGGCTCGGGTGAGCTTCAAATAGGTTTGGGTTGTGTTGCGCTCATTCTTTCTTATGCTTCGACGTCGTTTCTTCAAGCATAACTGATATCATATTGAACAAATGAGCTCCGATTTCTGTTTAAATGAAGTAATAGATCTGTATCGTCATTACGGACCCGTAGCAAAAAGAATCATCGAATTTGGACATCGTATAAGGATTTTATGGTCATTTTACTAAGATTGCCAAAATTTTCAGGTTAATTACGAAATTGCTACTGACGGCGTATTTAAAATCTGCACTATTTGCAAATATTATAACCTACATATCTCCTTCATTAAAAGGTCAAATTGAGTGATCAAAAAGCCTAAATTGACTAGAATTTCACAAGGAATCCATTAGACACATAAAAATTGAGTTTCTAGATCGTTTGGCACGAGAAAAAAGACAGAATAGCTAGAAGAAAAATATATATAAAACGGGCAGACTTCTTCTTCTTCAAATTTTCGAACCCCACAGACCTAGGAACAAATTACTTCACCAAATATCATCCCCAAATCATAGGTAATCAATTCTAAACTTTAATTTTTCAATTACTCATTGTTTTTCATCACTTTTAAATCAAAACTAAGAATTTTCATGGTAAAAATTGAGAGTTTGAGTAGAATTAGGGAATTTTGTAAACATCGAATATTTACCTCGAATTAAGGCCGGATTTTGAAACTAATTGTATATTTGGGTTCGTGGGTGAATGGGTAAACGTAATTTGGTCCGAACCCCGAGCTTAGACCAAGCAGGCTCAGGGTCGGGTTTTTACTTTTTTTTAGAAAACTTAGGAAAAATTGTAATTTTCAATAAAGTTAGTTCCTTTAGCCTTAATTAATGATATTGAGTTAATTATGATTGGATTCGAGCAAGAAAGAGCAAGATTCTAAAGGAAAAGCTATAATTGAGCTGTGAGTGGCCTGCGAAATTGAGGTAAGTGTTTGGTCTAACTTTGACTTGAGGGAATAGGAATCCCCACTTGTTTGTTATGTGAAATGCATGAGTGTGGTGTATAAGTGAGGTGACGAGTATCTATGCACCACCAAATTATCTGTTAAACATGATCCTTTCCCTGTTTCCAATTTAATTGATCTCTGTCTAAATTGTTCTTTGTTAATTATTGTTTCCATGACTACTAGGCCTTATTACTTTGCTGTTAAATATTATTTTGATTATTTTGGAAGAGTATTGGTTGTGTATCTGGTTCCTCTGGGGAACAGAAATGTTGAGTAGTTTGGCACTATTTCAGGAGGTACGTATATGATTATGCTCCTGTTGATTTCTTGTTGTTGTAATAATATTCGATGAGTTTATGAGAAATATAGTCTCCTGTTTACAATTATTGAAATAAAAGTGTTGTGAAAGGCTTGGCTTGAATTGTGGAAGGTTTTGATGAATAAACAAAATTGATTGTGATAAGGGTGGATAATTGATTTTGATAAGGGTGAATAACTGATTGTTATAAGGGTGGAGAAATTGCTTGTGATAAGGGTGAATAATTATGTTTTACTGTTCTTAATTACAAAGATTTGAGAATTCTTGTTTTACTCTACGGTCTTTCTCATATTTTGTACATGTTGTGATTTTTAAAGTAAAGTAATGTTTGGAAATTAATTTGAGGATTGGTTATAGCTGAGACCTGAAAAGAGGTGACTGAGTTAATTTAAATTGTTGTTATAGTTGTTATTATTTAATTGTGTTCGATTTCTTTCTTGCTTTGTTATTTATTATTGTCACAGGTTATATTGTTAATGCCTCGCCGTAGCCTCGTCACTACTTCGTCGAGGTTAGGCTCGGCACTTACTCAGTACATGAGGTCGGTTGTACTGATACAACACTCTGCACTCTTATGTGCAGATCCATGTACCGGCCAGCAGTAGTGATATTTATAGCAGCCACTCATTGTTCCAGAGACACGAGGTATATCTGCCGGCGTTCGCAGATCCCGAGAGTCTTCCCCTATTTTTATGAACGTTGTTTTATTATATTCAAAACAGTTATACATTGTTTCTTTCAGCCCATTATTTGTAGTATTCTTTAGTAGTTCGTGAATTGTGACACCAGACCCTGGGATAGGTTTAGTTATTTATATAATTAGTTTGTGGCTCATTTTGATTTAATTGCTTGTTCGTCTATATTTGGAATTACTCATTGAAAGTCATCAGCTTAAGTTTATTTTATAATTGTTTATTATGTTTAAGTGGAAATTCAAAGAAAATAGTTAATCGAACTCTAACATTGGCTTGCCTAGCAAGTGTGGTGTTAGACTCCATCACGATCCCTAAGGTTGGGGGAATTTGGGTCGTGACATTAATAAGTGCAATCTCGATCAATGAAATAAAGTCAAAACCAAGAGTCTACTAGTGTGTGTGCTGAGACCTAATGTCACAAGAGTATGGGCTACTAGTATAATATACAAAAGATTTACTACTTTACTGTCTAAAATAAAATAGACAGAACAAAACAACAGAAAGACTTCGGCTGCTGCAGAACGGCTCGGAAGGGCAGCTCACCGTGTAATCTCAAACCAGAAGTCAAGCGTGCACGCCGGACTGATAACCATATGCACCTCCCTCAGATCATGCACATCAAGTGCAGAAGTGTAGCGTGAGTAATAAACAACATGTACCCAGTAAGCATCTAGTCTAACCTTGAAGAAGTAGTGACAAGGGGTCGACATCGACACTTACGATGGGTCAAAGTATAATAATATGCAATTCTAATTAAGCATGATATATAAAATTATAATAAAACTCAAAGCAGGAAAATAAATAAAAATTCCTTTTATTTCAAGTAGGAACCAAGTCATTTCTCTCATCTAGTCCTTTCACCTCTCAAGCCCATGAAACAATATTAAATATAAAAAGGGTTCCGATATCTTTACGCACGAACTACACCGAGAACGTATGGCCTGATCCAAATATACATTACATATACATATATTGTGCACTGCCAAAGGTCGAACGGCTCGAACCATAAATACATCTATAACCTACCGAGGTGAACGGCCCACTCCCATAAGAGTAGTGGAAATTTATCCCACTCACGGTGCGAAACAGTCGAACATAGATTTTTCCTCAAGTTATCAAAATACTCCTCAATTCTATTCCAAATAATAAATTCAACTAGAAACTTTACCATTATTGAAATCCTTAACCTCAGCTTTATTCTAGGCAATTAGTAAGCATAAAGAAGCAACGGTATCAACAAATCATGGTGTGAACCTAAGTCTACCCGGACATAAGCATGAATAGTAGCTATGCACGGTGTCTTGTCACCTCGTGAGTACGTAGCCCCCACAAATATAAGTACACATTGATTAAGTACACCTATAGGGTTAATTCCCTCTTACAAGGTTATAAAAGAGACTCACCTCGTCTCAAGGCCTACTTCTCGGTCCAAGAATGTTCTCAACCCCTCAATTCGATGCGGAATAAACCCAAACCTAATCAAATAGTATATAAACTAATCAATACATACTCAAAAGTTCGTATTCCAACTATTAAAGAGGTTACCCACCCCTAAATAAGATACCTAAAATTCACCCCCGAGCCCATGTGCACGGATTCCAGAAATTTTTGAAGAAAGTTATTACCCATAACCTCATGAAGTCAAATATATGTCTTTCATCAAATTACATAACCATTCTCGTGGTCAAATAATATTTTTACCCAAAACCTAGGATGTGACGAGGTTTGGAAAGAAGGGAAAGTTGAGCCCTAGGTATGTCGAACCTTTTGAGATCCTTGAGAGGATTGGGGAGGTGGCCTACAAACTTGCTTTGCCACCTAGTTTATATGTGGTTCATCCGGTGTTCCATGTCTATATGCTCCGAAGTATTATGGTGATCTGTCTCATGTTTTAGACTTCAATACAGTCCAATTGGACGAGGATTTAACTTATATTGAGAAGCATGTGGCTATCTTGGACCAACAGGTCCAGAAGTTGAGATCAAAGGATATTTATTCAGTGAAGGTTCAATGGAGAGTTCATCCGGTCGAGGAGGCGACCTGGGAGACTGAGCACGACATGCGGAGTCGTTATCCTCATCTATTCACCACTCCAGGTGTGTCCTTATGCACGTTTGAGGATGAAAAGTTGTTTCAAGAGGGGGAGAATGTAACGACACGATCGGTCATTTTGTGTAATTGCGCCACGTTATACTTTTATTGCTTCACACATGTTTGTTTATGATTTTATTACTTGCGGTGTTGGTTAGTTTCGTTCTGGGAAACTTTCTGGTTGATTTGGACCCTTGAATTTTGACTTAGAAGTTAAAATTAGAAAATATTGGCCAAACTTTGACTTTTGTGAAAATGACCCCCGGAACTGTGTTTTTATTGATCCGACAGCTTCGTATAGTGATTTCGGACTTGGGCGTATGCCCGGAATTGATTTTGGAAGTCCATAGGTTGATTTGTGTTGATTTGCTGAAATTTGGCAATTTCAAGTTTAAAAGTTATACGGTAGGTTGACTTTTAGCTATTGAGCTCAAAAATTAATATAGGACTTGGAATAGGTTTGTTATGGTATTTAGAACCTTTCTGCGTTTGGAGTTGATTTGATAGGATTCAGACGCTTAGTCGTAATTCTAGAAGTTCTTGAAAATTTCCTTGAATTTCATGTTTTTTGAGTTCAATTCATAGTTTTAGATGTTATTTTTGTGTTTTGATCACGAGAGCGAGTTCGTATGATATTTTTATACTTGTGTGGATGTTTGGTTTGGAGCCCCAAGAGCTCAGATGAGTTCCGGACATGTTCGGGAGAGTTTTTGACTGAAATTTGCAGAAATATGGTGTCACAATTGCAAACACCAGGCTTGCAAATGCTAAGGTGATAGTAGGGGGCTAATGTCACAAATGTGACCTAGCAAAATCCGGGCAAAGTTCGCAATTATGAACATTTGTTCACATTTGCAATACTTCCATCTTCGCAATTGCGAAGCCTTTCTTGCAAATGTGATGAATTATAAGGATGTCAGGGTTCACAAATGTGAGTCCTGGTCCACAATTTTGAGGGTTCGCAAACGTCAACCATGTGTCGCAAATGCGACATCTGCAGGTGGTTAAAGGGCTGGGAGATGGGATTTTTGAACTCATTCTCAATTTTTGAACCCTAGACTCGGTAGGAGGCGATTTGGAGAGGGAATTTTCACCTACAAATATTGGGTAAGTGATTCTAATCTATTTCTAATCATATTCCATCTAGTTAGCTTAGATTTTAACATCAAAATCATGTGAATCAAAGTGAAAATTTGTGAAAAGTTTGTAAAGTTTTTGAAAAATAAGAACTTGAATTTGAGAGTTGATTTGGACTCGGATTTTAACACTAATCACACATATGAACTCGTGGGGTCATGGGTAGACGGAATCTACCATTGGACCCGGGTTTTGATCGGGG
>ML241655.1:2699-60388 GCA_005239495.1 Nicotiana undulata | reverse complement strand
TACTTCTCGGTGAGCTGCTTTCTCGGTGACTTCCTAGCAGCACCCTGGAGCTCTTTTGTTACATTTCTCCGCTCATTTCATTCAGACGGAGACTCTGTATATATTGTAGTCATTGTATATTCAGTAGTTTCCCATGACACTCGTGACACTAGTTCCTGGCACACACGCGTAGTGTATATTTATATTTTGGGGTTTTGGGATGTATATCTATGTATGCATTTTATTTCAGCTTGTATCTACTAGGATTTCACTTCCGCTCAAGGCTAGTATCATGTTTGTCGTTATCAATTGGGAATCTTCGACTGTTTAACTAGATGGGAAAGGTATCACTTGGTGTAATTATTGTTGGCTTGCCTAACCCCGCCGTTAGGCGCCATCACGACTCGGATTGGGATTCTGGGTCTTGACACTTCCATTGTCTATTTTAGCTCCTTTTTGACTCATTTCCCCGTGATTTATTAACCATCACTTGACACCTGAAATATGCCAATAATCCTCAATAAATGCCTTAGTTTCTCAACAAAATCGTACAAAGACTTAAGTATCAAGACGAAATAAGTTGGTAAAATACCAACTTACCAGGGCCCTAGGTTGACTATTGTTCATTTATTGGGAAAAGTGTAAAGATCTTAACTTTATCTATTGCAATTGAACTCCCCTAGCATTGTTTGATGATATTGAGTCAGTTTTGGATAGATTTGAGCCGTGTGAAGGCGGATTTAAAGGGAAAAGCTAATTTCGAGTGTTGATTGGCCTAGTTGATGTAAATGTCTTACCTAACTTCGTGTGGGGGAACTACCCCTTAGGATTGGTATTGTTTGACTCAATTGTGCTAAGTGAAATCCGTGTATGCAAGGTGACGAGTGGGTACACGGGTTGTACGTGGTATTTTACCGGTTTAGGCTATTTAGATTATTTTCATGCTTTAACTGAATGCCATATCATGTTGTAATTCTCTTAGTCCATCTATTCATACTTGTGTTAGTCTATCCATACATGCCTTAAATGATTTTTTTAATACTTGTTCTAACTCCTAATTGATCATTTCTCATGATTTAGTTGAACTCGTTGCCTCTTTTATTGTTACATGCTATCTCTTTATTGTTAATTATCATTATTTGAAGTTGTTAACCATGCTATCTATTTCCTAATTGATTTTCATTTACTTGAAGTAATTGTTCGTGTTATCCTTTTCCTTGTTGATTTCCATTATTTGAAACTCATTGCTAAATGTTATCTCTTTTATTCTGAGTTAGTCTTAACTAATATCGTGGTTATATATTATTTCTCTCGTTGTTGAGTTAATTGGTGTTGAAATTTGAAAGTCGTTAACACGTTGAGGTGAAGATAGTTATTATTGAGACAACTATCTTGTTGAACATTTTACATTCATTGTTGTTGTTGATATTCTTATATACTTTGTGGCTGAGCCATGGGCTGGAAACATTGGTATTGTTGTTTTTGCAGGAAAGTTGTGATATATGGGCACTTGTGGTGTGAATTTTTATTGTGATATGATATTGACGCGCATGTGGTGGTATAAGGCTTAGGGTTAATGTGCATGCGACGGTATAAGGTGGGACTTATGTGCAAGTTGCTTGTAGGGGAACTACATGAAGCCACCCGGTGTTATAAGGTGGCTAAAGTGTATGTAGCTATTTCGGGAAAACTATTTTCAAAACTTATTTTTACATATAAGGCTCACGCGGAGATATAAGGAAATATTGTGATTGAAATTGAGAAATGTGAATACGAGGCGATACCTCAGTTGTGTTTCTTGATTATACGAGACGGTACCTCGGTTTTGATTTCATTATACATGAGGTGGTTCCTCATTCTAATTCTTGCTATTTATTTCAGGTTGCAAAGTGTTTGGTGGGAATTGTTTATTGTTGTTTCATTGTTTATTGTTCTAGCAGTTGTTGTCCGTACATGATCATTATAGCCCTTATAGTTGCTTCTTTTATGTTATTTACATTGTTGATTTCTGGTACTAGTTCATGCTATCATCTTGTTCTGTATCAGTTGTTTCTTCACTTTCAATTACATATCCGTATTACATTTTCATATTGTTGATTTATATCCTAGTAGGTGTATTGACCTGGCCTCATCACTACTCTACTGAGGTTAGGCTTGATACTTACTGGGTACCATTATGGTGTACTCATACTACGCTTATGTACATTTTTATGGTGCAGATCCAGGTACGTCTGCTCGTGCCGAGAGGTTGTTTGTAGTTGCTTCTTGGGAGACTTCAAGGTATACATGCTCCATGACCGCAGGCCTCGGAGTCACCTTCCCTATTACTTCCTGTTATATTTCTTTCAGACAATGATGCAATAGATATTCTGGAGTTATTATATAGAGCTTATGACTCATATCCACCGGTTTTGGGGTGTGTGTTGATGAGATTCTATTTTCGGAAGGTATTATAAGTTATTCAGTTTTGTTTTTGGTACCTTGCCAACTACATTCTGTTCAATTATTAACAAATGTTAGTCCTTCCTAGTCGTAGAGACTAGGTGACATCACGACATCCAACTGACAGAAATTGGGGTCGTGACACCTATGCAGTTTATAACATTTTGCAATAAGAATATAACAAAAGATGCAATATCATCAAATATCATATCAGGAGATATCAATTCGACATGGATATTTCAATCTTGATTAATGAGTCATCACTTATCTATATTCCGAGCTAGCTATTATCTATCTTTTCTTGCTCCAAATCCGTCGAACAAGGCTAATCTAGCCAAAGAATGCTCCATCATGACAAACAAAGTCATAGGACTCAATTATCTATGCAAAAGATTTGATCTTGGTCAATATCAATACAAGTCAACCTCGGGAAGTCATATTCCAAAACAAGAATCAAATGCCTTTGACTCATAACCTCATGAGTCCAAATATATAACTAGATTTTCAGTCCGAGTCCAACTTGATGTTCAAATCAACAAACATACTTTCTTTTCTTTCAAGTCAAGAACCCTCTTTTCCACTTTTGAATTGTTGATTCTAAGGCAATATTGATGATTGATGCATGTTATAATCATATATTTGAGTGAGAATCACTTACTCCATCATCATAGTTGAAAAATCCCTTCAACTTTACCTTAATCCGAACTCCATAGGCCATAGCTCCCAAAATTATGAAACGAACTCAAGGTACAAAATGGAGCTATTTATACAAAGTGATTGCAGGACTTCTGCTGGTGGATGTCAACTATGCCCGCATTGTAAAGCCCCTCAACCCTGTACTTCTGGAGCAAGTTCTTTGTTAGTTTTCAAGAAAGAACCATTCCTGGATCCCCAAAACTCATCGAGCCCTTTGGTCCCCTCCAAACCATCTTATCTAGTCCAAATGCCCTATGTTGATACCCAATTTTTCCTCAAATTATTTTAAATTTTGCATATATACTTTCAAAATCAAGCTTTCATAACAATTGGTATTTTTTCTATAATTTTTCTATATCTTTATTAATTTATTTCAATTTATCTAGCATTTTTATTTCTAATAATTAATTATAATTTTGCATTATAAATGATTTCAAAAACATTTCTTGACTAAATATATTATTTTTGGTCCTGTTAAGATCAAACTATTTCACAATTAGCCAAATTGGCACTCTTTGGCTATAATTGCAATAATTTTGCAATTATAGCCTAATCATATATTGTATGCTATTTTTTATCCAGTAATTAGTCATTTACATTTTTAAATATTGATTTACCATTTCAATTTTATTTTATTAAGAATAAATTTCATATTTTACAATTATTAGCTATTTTATAAATTATTTATCCATTTTAATTAAGTATTTAACAGCTAACCATTTATTATTTAAATTCTAGCCTCAATTAAACTGGGCCCCCTAATTAATTAACCCAATGCCCACATCCCAGTCTTACAACTACCCGTCCCAAACCTAGATCCCATCCTGACCGTTGATCAAAATTGATAAACGGTTCGGATTTAACATTCCTTAATTAAACCTACACGACTACCCCCCCCCCCCCCCCCCCCCCCCCCCCCCCCCCCTCTCCCCGTCTCATTTCCCCCTCTCATTTCACTCAGGCGACTCTCTGGGTTCTCTCATCTCTCTCTCTAGACGCTCCACCTGCTGAGCCCATGACCTCCCTTCTCCGGCCACCTCTTTGCCGGAATCCGTGGAGGTCTCACCTCCTACCAGCCTTATGGATCCCCCCCCCCTTTGAACGTGTGTCATCGTTTGAGGCTCTCAAGTGAACCAGAGTCAGTTCAACTCACCTCTCCGATCTCATGCCATTTTCCAGTATCTATGGCCGTTCGAGTAAGATCTACCACTTTCCGGCTAAAGACCGGTAATATCTTTGAGTTTTCTTCCTCATTTCTGGGTTCTTTTGGAAACCCTATGTAACGACCCGATCGGTCATTTCACGTATTCGGACCCCATTTCCCTAAATAAGACTTTCCGTAGCGGCTTATCGTGATTTGTGACTTGCGGGGGCGGGCGGTTCGGGATTCGGAAGTGTTTAGGATGGTATAGGAACACTTAGTTCCTTAAGGTTGGCTTTTAAGGCCAAGTTTGACTTCGGTCAACGTTTTGAGTAAACGACCTCGGAATCGAGTTTCGACGATTCCAGTAGCTTTGTATGATGATTTCGGACTTGTGCGTATGTCCGGAATGGGTTTTGGATGACCCAGGAGCGTTTCGACGCCAAATAGCGAAATAGAATTTCCATAAGTTCATAATTTGGTTTAGAACGTGTTTTTATGTTATCGAGGTCCGAACGGAATTAAAAGACCGAGAATAGTTCCGTTATGTCATTTATGACTTGCTTGCAAAATATGGTGCCATTTCGAGTAGTATAGGCCGGTTCGGCGCATTGAAACCGAATTCAAGAACTTGAATTTTCTTAAGTTTTATTCTAGGGGTTTTGAGGTGTGATTTTGAGTTTTAGCGTTGTTTTAGGTGTTCCGAAGGCTCGAACGAGTCTGTAATATGATTTAGGACTTGTTGGTATAACTGCGCGGGGGCACGGGTGGGCCCAGTTGCCTCCCGGACACCAAACGAAGCCAAAAACCAGCAGCTTTAGCTGCTGGTGCACCAGATCTGGTGTGACCGCAGGTGCGGTTGCCCAGGTCACAGGTGCAAGACCGCCCCTGCGGTCACACCAGATCTGGTGCACCAGCAGCTTTAGCTGCTGGTGCACCAGATCTGGTGTGACCGCAGGTGCGGTTGCCCAGGTCACAGGTGCAAGACCGCCCCTGCGGTCAAGGCTCTGCAGGTGCGACCCCCAGAGGAGCTGGTCCAAACCGCAGGTGCAGACCTCCTTCCGCAGGCGCGGACCTTCTTGTGCGGGACTTCCTCCGCAGGTGCGACCCCAGGCCTCCTAGGCCACTTCCGCAGGTGCGACCTCTGTCTCGCGGGTGCGAGACTGCAGGTGCGGTCCTAGAGCCACAGGTGCGATATCACTGATGGCAGTGATCTCATTTAATACGGGATTTGGCCATTTTTCACCATTTCTTCTCCTCCATTGGAGATTTTGAGGGCTTTCAAGAGGGTATTCGACCTTGCTACTAAGAGGTAAGTAATTTCCATTTAAATGTTGGTTTATTACATCAAATATTAGGTAGATTAACACCCAATTAGTGCAAATCAAAGGGTTTAGAGTGGAAACCTAGGGTTGATGAACTTTAGAGAATTTCACCACTTATCTATCATGAAATCATACAAAAATTGTATATTAATGATCCTTAGGCTATGGGTGAGTGTTTCCTTAGAGAATTTTTGGAATCCGAATGTGTGGGCCCGGGGGTGACCAAGGAAACTCCGGACTCCTCTAACTGAAGTAGGTGGTAGCTTTGAGATCACCTCAATTTTTGCTTTATCAACCTCAATGCCATGTTTTGATATCTTATGGCCCAATACAATTCCCACTTCCACCATGAAGTAGCATTTTTCCCAATTCAATACCAAGTTCGTCTCTTCACATCTAGCAAGGACTTTGTCAAGATTAGATAAGCATTCATCAAAGAATCCCCGACGACACTAAAGTCGTCCATGAAAACCTCAAGAAAGTCTTCCACCATGTCGGTGAAAATTGCCATCATACATCTTTGAAAAGTGGTCAGGGCATTACAAAGTCCGACGGGCATGCGAGCGAAGGCAAAAGTACCATATGGGCAAGTAAAGGTAGTCTTCTCTTGATCCTTCTGGGCGATAAAAATTTGATTATATCCAGAATACCCATCGAGAAAACAGTAGAAGGCCCGGCCTGCAAGCCTATCCAACATCTGATCCAAGAATGGCAAAGGAAAGTGGTCTTTGCGGGTCACCTTATTGAGCTTGCGGTAGTCCATGCACACCCGCCATCCGGTAACCGTTCTTGTGGGAATGAGCTCATTTTTATCATTCTTTATCACCGTCATTCCACCCTTTTTCGGGACGCATTGGACCGGAGAAGTCCAAGCGCTATCCAAAATTGGATAGACAACACCTGCATCGAGCCATTTGATGATCTCCTTCTTCACTACCTCTTGCATTTCTTCATTGAGTCTTATTTGATGCTCCATGGAGGGCTTGGCTCCATCCTCCTGTATGATTTTATGCATGCAAAAGGCGGGGCTAATACCCCGAATATCCGCCAGAGTCCATCTGATTGCTTTCTTTCTCCTCCTTGGGTTAGGAAAGAGGAAAGAATAATAGGTAAAGTACAAGATGGACCAAGATATTCATACCTGAGGTGGGAAGGGAGTGGCTTCAACTCCAAATTCGGAGGTTCTTCAATGGAAGGCTTTGTTGGTGGAGTCTTCCGGTTCTCCAAGTCCAAGTATAATTTTCTGGGAGCATAAGAATAAGAACCCATGCCTTGAAGGGCATGGGTGCTTTCAAGAACACCATCCACCACGGAGTCCTCATGATTCAATAAGGACAACTCCACAGGGTCATCACCATGGATCATAGCACTGGCATCATCAATAATAACCTCAGACACGAAGTCCATAAATGAGCAAACTTCCGTGCGGTTAGGCTGCTTCATAGATTTTCATACATGAAAGATCACCTTCTCATCACCCACTCTGAACGTGCATTCCTCAGCTTCTACATCAACCAAGGCCTTCCCCGTGGGAAGTAAAGGCCTCCCCAAGATAATGGGGACCTCAAAATCAACCTCACAGTCAAGAATAACAAAATCTGCTGGCAATATAAACTTGTCCACCCTCACTAGCAACATCATCAATAATACCTAGGGTCCACTTCATCGACATGTCAGCCATTTCCAAACGTATAGAGGTCGCCCTAGGTTGTCCGATCCCCAAAGTCTTAAACACTTAATACGACATAAATTAATACTTGACCCAAGATCACATAGGGCTTTGGCAAATTCTGCACTCCCAATCGTGCAAGGAATAGTAAAGGCACCCGGATCCTCAAGTTTCGGTGCTATGGAGTGAACTATATCACTCACTTGGTGAGTCATCTTGTTGGTCTCACACTCCATGGACCGTTTTTTTCCCACTAAGTCCTTCATGAACTTAGCGTATCCAGGTATTTGCTCCAAGGCTTCCACCAATGGAACGTTGATGGAGAGACTCTTCATCATATCGATAAACTTTTTGAACTGAGTCTCTTGCTTTTGTTTGGCCAATCTTTGAGGGTATGGAGGAGGTGGCCTAGGCAATGGTACCTTGGCATGTGGGGTCACCGGCTCTGGCATATCAATTACGTTCTCCCTAGATGGGTTCACGTTCCTTTCCAAATCCTCCCCATTGTCATGTATGTCAATTCTTACCTCACCTTCACTTGGCTCATCCACCACTTGTTCCACTTCAACCGGTAACTCTTCTTGGGGAATATCTTCATCATCAACAACAATCTTCTTTTGCTTCGAAGTATTTGCTTCACCGCCTTTTCCACTCCTTGTAGTCACCGCCATAGCGTGACCGTTATTGTTGTTGTTCCTACCCTTGAGGTTCACCATCATATCACTTGGTAGTGCACCCTTCGGGCGTGTGTTTAAGGCATGTGAAATCTGGCCCATTTGTACTTCGAGGTTCCTCATAGAGGTATTGTGAGAGGCCAACTGAGCATCGAATTCAGCATTTCTCTCCATCATCTGCTTGAACATATTTTCAATTCTACCCATATCCGAGCCCGATGAACTTTGCCCTTGAGATTTGTACGGGGGTGGGTTGCTTGGTTGTTGGTACATCGGGGGCCTTTGAAAGCCCAACCCCCGATTACCGTTGCCTCCCCAGTTGTTGTTGTTGTTTCCCCCATTCCAATTTTCCTCATTGTTTTTCCCCCATTGTCTGTCATTATTGTTCCCCCATTGACGATCGTTGTTGTTGTTTCCCCAATTCCAAGCATTGTTGTTGTTATTCCAAGTTCTTGGTCTTTGATTCCCCCAACTTTGGTTATTTCCTTGGTTTATCCAACTTTGGTTGTTGTTTTGACTGTTGCCTTGACCCTGATAGTTGTTTGCATACATCACATCTTCCTCTTGGGCATCATACTCTTCATCTTGGCCATACCCACTAGGCCCTTGGTCACTTTGATCGTTATGGTTTTGCTTAGAGTTCCCTCGAGGTCTCCTTTGATTTCCTTGCATGTTCGCTCCTTCCATAGAATTCACTTGCTTCGGCCCTTGCAATTGTTGGAGTTGGGCTTTGGCAATTTGAGTCATGGTAGTAGGGAGCTCGGCAATTGCTTGCCCTTGTTCTTGGAGCTCTTTATGAAGACTATTCACACCGGTCTGCCCTTGAGGCACATTGGCTCTACTTTACCAAGCTGATGATGTGTCGGCCATCTTATCAAGAATCTCGCATGCCTCGGGATAAGTCAACTTCATAAAATTTCCACCGGCCAACTGATTGACCACACATTGATTCACGGTGTTAATCCCTCGGTAAAAAGTCTGTTGGATCATAGCTTCAGTCATGTCATTATACGGACATTCCTTAACCATGGTCCTATATCTCTCCCATATCTCATGTGAGGGCTCATTGGGTTCTTGTTTGAAGGCTAATATTTCATCTTGAAGCGCCGCCATATGACTCGGAGAGAATATTTTGGCAATGAATTTGTCCGCGAGCTCATCCCAAGTTGATATTGAATGGTTGGGAAGACGCTCGAGCCAATCAAGGGCTTTCCCCCGAAGAGAGAAAGGGAACAACCTGAGTCGTAGTGCATCCTCTAAGACATTTGTCTGTTTACTTCCCCAGCAATTATCTACGAAGCCCTTGAGATGCTTATAGGCATTTTGGTGTGCGGCTCCGGTATACCCCCGTTGCTCTAGGAGGGTGAGAATCACGTTTGTAATTTGGAAGTTCCCTTCCCGAATCCTCGGCGGGACAATAGCACTAGCATACCCCTCGTTTTGAATTACCCGAGGGGCAGCTCTAGGAGGTAGGGGCGGGGGAGGGTCTGGGATATCATCTTGTAGATTGGCCTGTCGGCCCCTTCTTTGTGGAGTTAATTGATTGATTTCGTCCTCTTGATTGTCATATACCTCCTCCCCCGCAATAACGTTTCCCATTGGATCCGCCATTTTTCTACCTGAGTAGATTAAACAAAAAGGTTAAAAATAGAAGGAAAGAAAAACACTTAACGCTACTAGACACGTAGATAATCAACACCATCGTAACTCCTAGGCAACAGTGCCAAAAAGTGATCGGCTCTCACCCTCGCTACTATTTAGAGTAGGAAGGCAAGGGTCGTGCAGCTTTTACCCGAAAAGTCGGGATTGAATCCTTAGGGAGTCAACAATTAGAGTGAGTGTCTATGTGAACTAGTAGAGCTTCGTGTTTCTAATTGCACTTCTCATAATTGGGTGTTTTGAACTATATTAAGTATTGAGCTACTGTTAAAGGCTAATTGATTAACTAATTTGTTTTGATGTTGTTTTCTTATAAGGATAAAGGCACTAGGATCACAACTTTCACCTAGGCGGATACTTAATGGATTTCAATGTTCTAAGGTGAGGATGTTGATAAGGGATACAGCTATAACCAATGCATGAATGTGCCCATTCTATACCTCTCGGTAGTTTGAGTGGCTTTGCCCGAATTGCCTCTCTCGAGGCCAATTGGGTGTCAATTAATCAAGCAATTTAAGTGCAAGTAGGGTATTACTCTCTCGAGGTTTAACCCGTTAATTAGGGCTCAAGTAGGGTTTTACCATTTCTGGGTTCAACCCAATTGATTGGGACTACCAATCTCCTGATAATGACGTAATTCCTTGTTAGGCTAATTTTCTAAACTCAAGTCCTCTTTCTCAAGAAGGACCCAAGTCATGGAAAGGTTAATTAGTGTTTGCAACCACTAATTATAGCAATAAGAACCCTAAATTAGCCCAAATAACAAACACCCATAAACATCCAAACCCTAATTTTAGAAACCCATCAAATATCCACACTAGGGTTGAGCCACAACCCTAGCTAATGGGTATAGCCACTCATAATAAAAGATAAATTCAATGAAAGAGATGTAATAGAACCCATATTAATGATTCTTAACAGTAAACTCAAGGGTTCACTATTAAAAATGCAAGAAATAAGCTAAAACGATGAAGAACTAGCTATTCACGTGCTCTTCTGTTCAGAAAATTTTAAGATTACAAAAGATAACCTAAAATTTTTACAAAATAAGCTATTTATACTCAGCCAAACATCTGGACAAAAATGCCCCTGCGGGGCTATCGCGGACCGCACAAAATCGACCGCGGTGGATGACTGAAGCTATGTCCTGGGTCTCTGAAGGTGCTTTATCGCGGACCGCGGTGAGTATGGGCCTTGAATTACACTTCTCTGAACCTCTGGACCGCGGCCCGCAGTGGAATGTGGCTTTGAATGAAGGTCTCTGAATCTTGCCACCGCGGTCCGCGAAGATTGGACCGCGACCGCGGTGGCTTCTTGCTTGGAATGCCCCTCTGAACCTCACCACCGCGGTCCGCGAAGAATGGACCGCGACCGCGGTGGGATATGCTGCTTGAATGCTTCTCTGAAGTTTACGACCATGGTCCGCGGAGAATGGACCGCGACCGCGGTGGGCATTTGCCTTGGTCACTTTTGTTCTTCTTGGTACTTGTGTCAGATTCACTCCTGTTTTGAGCATACTCTTGATTGAATGTCATCATTTCTGGCTCAATCTTGCAACAAGCACAACATATAAGCTTTCGGGGCTACTTTGTGTATAAATATAACCAAAACCTAAGCATAGAAGGGCGGAAAAACAAGGTAAAAATCCTAGTTATCAGGTAGCCCTATATTTATGTCAACCACGTCGCATGATCGATTCGCGAGCGGGGTAATGGATGCATCTATGGTTTGTGCCGCTCGACCCTCGGCAGTGCACATTTATTTTTGCGTCGCTTCGACCGTACGCTTCAGCATATTATGTGCTATGTATATGACTGAGAGTCTTATTGTTATTATCAAATAAATTGTTCTTAGTGGAGGGGACTTGGGACATTTATTGATATTATTATTGGACACTTGCAGGTAGATTTTAGTTCACATACTTGATATTCCATGTCTACTTGATTGCCATGACTGTTAATCCTGTCTAGATTTATCTAATTATACTAGTGCTAATGACCCTAGTGAGTAATACGTCTACCTCTTTTCACTACTTCTTCGAGTTTAGACGGGATACTCACTGGGTACATGTCACGACCCAAACCGATGGGCCGCGACGGGCACCCGATACCTTACTCGACCGAGTACCAACGTCACATATCTTTCTTATTACATTATCATATACACGTGACATACGGGCCTAATAGGCCAACACAATCCTTTACAAACTCAAAACATAGGCCGGCCAGGCCGTACAATCCTTTATGTACACGACGTATGTCTACAAGCCTCTAAGAGTACATAAATATCATAAAGGTCGGGACAGAGTCCCGCCTTACGAAACAATATGTGTCTAAATCACACTAACAAAATGAGCAACTCTGAAGCAAATGGAGCGCACCAACATCTTCCGTTGAGATGATAGCCTACTTAGAGGGCTCTCGACCTGTCTATCAGGACCTGCGGGCATGAAACGCAGTGTCCCCAGGCAAAAGGGACGTCAGTACGAATAATGTACTGAGTATGTAAGGCACATAAATAAATACATAAGAGACATGGAAGAGATATAGAGTAATTGACTCAACTTGTATGTCTGGATAACTCTGTAAATAATAAATCACTTTTAGTATCATGCATATGCGTATGAATGTCATGTCGTGCATAGGTATATGTTTCATAACATCATCAGCCTCTGAGGGCATCCCATCATATCATACCGGCCACTGTGGGCAAAATCATCATTGTATACCAGCTGATCAGGTGGTGGTGCGTATATAACGCCGTAACATTTTACCATATCCCATATACATATATTTACATATATACGCGTATATAACGCCATCTGGTCATGGGTCAATGCACATGTATGAAATGCATGAAAAATACGTAATAATCTCAATATTCCTTCCGGATAAACTTTTCCAACTGCGTTTATTCTGATACCCATGAAGAGAAAGTAATAATAACTCTCATGGGGAATCAAGAATATAGACACCTCTACTATTTCTATGAATAGAGTAATTTATAGAAACTGTGTATTTGCTCGTTTCTTCGGTATAATTTGAACCATGCCAAAAGNATTGCGGCAAATTACAGAACAAGTTGCTTTTGGCCGAAAACATTTCCTTAAGAACTTAGCAACAATGTTGCTTTTGTTTTTGGAAACTGAATTAACGTGGTTTGTTCCTTGGATTAGAAAGTCAGTATTGAGATGCTATTTGGAAAATGCATTAACATGATTTGTTCCTTGGATCAGATAGTCCTTTGTATTGTAACATTCTTGGATGTAACTTTCTAAGAGATTAGAAAGTGAATTGAGTTAAGATAAAGCCCATATTACAAGGATTTGGTGTCACACATAAATCCTTAAAGTGTGTCACGTCCCAATCTTCTTGTTGAGTCATTAAAGAATGATGGGGTGCTGCCACATCATGCTATTTGATACATATCCAATATATCCCCAATTAATTTGGTAATGTTCTGTTATCCGATAATTAACCAATTACCCACATAATTAGGAATTATCTCAACTTACTTAAAATACTACTTGCTTTAAACATGCCTTGTACATCTTACTATCATGGTAATGTAGTACCTTGTATGGCACTAGTCCATAAATACCGAGTATTTTAGCTCGGGTCGTATTTTACCCCAAAATGCAAAACTTTGACGAAAATTCATTTTCTTTGACTTGCTTCCCCTTTCACCTTCACGAATTTACTTATCACTTGTTTGAAATAGCATAATCCTTATAATCTCCAAATAATCTTTTCCTTGGACTGAAGTCAATTACCTTACGAAAAATTCAACGTACAATACTTCGAGGTGCAACATCGTTGTAACTTAATACTTCGAAGCGTAACATCATCGTAATATATTACTGCAGGGCATAACATCGACGTAATACTGCAGGGCGTAACATTATTCCCCCCTTTGGAACATTCGTCCTCGAATGTTGACTGATGCACTTATCATTTTCATAACTTATATCTTCTGATTACTTTATAACTTCCCTTGCCATCTAGGTGACTATTCTGTGAATGAGTCCAAAATCCAGGGCATTCCCCCTTTAGGCCTTCCTCTCACACCACAACTTGTAGTCGGAATCCTTCCAATCTCGTAACTGTTGCTACCTTTCATCATGCAGCCTGTGCAATTTATACCTTGTAAGTGTGCCCAATCTCTAGGATTCATATGTAGAGCTTAATAAGATGTCCCTTTGGGCATTTATGAGTACACTGAAGTTCTTCGCTCGGTACTTGGTTGAATTCACGAATATTGCTATATCTCATCGCATAGGTCCGTTTAGCCATCCGTATGAATTTACTATCATAACTCTTACTTTAATTTATCGTTGCTGAGGTCTGCTACCAAATCCCAGCTTACTCTTGTTGCTTATTCCATATGTATAAATTTAAGCCCTTTAATGCTTCCTTATTACTGTTCATCTTTGGAATGACGGCATAATCGCATCTCATACTTTGTGACGTTTGTCCATCCATTGTTGATTCACCTCACGTGGGTATTTTAATACTGTCCAATTCATGAGATCCCTTTCTTTTCTTCATCTGATCATTACTCAATCGAAGGCCGAAACGTCATCCTTTATCTATCACAATTACACCCGCATTCTATTACTTGGGTAACATTCCATCTCTTCTAAATGCTATTAGCCTTAGCCTCTTTTGAGTTCACTCAGGCTATAGTGAGCTTTGTATACCTTAGAGAACCATCTGCTCTTGTTGTTTTCATGGGCTTAATCCTGAGGACTTATCCATTTTCGTTACCTTCTCACTCGCCCGTTCGTATCCTTACTCCTATCTTCAAGAACCTTGTAGCTTTACGATACAATAGCTTTCGAACTACACATCTATTTATATTTCTTGCAACCTTTCAACTTGCTTGCATCATAGATTTCCTTATGTCATTCTGGGACATTAAGCGAGACATCACATCGTCTCTAACTCTTCTTTACTGTCTTAATTATCCTCCTCGATACCTAGAAACCCTAGGCTATGAGATATGCCATTGATTATGTCGCTATCATTCCTGGATATTGAATCCCAGCACTTCTAGCCTTCTATTCGAAGTATGGACTATTCACATATTCTTCCTTTGAGTATCTCGTACGTTGTTTACCTTTACCTTACTTACCTTAAGATCTCGCATCGTATCTTCTATCTCTTTCATGACCTCCCTCCCATATAGGTATAATCCATGTCCATAACGTGAAGCTCTATTATAATTCTTACACCTCTGGTGCATACACAATCTGGTGGAAGCTTCGTACAGACTTCTTATGAGGCCGGTACTTCTTCTAACTGGCTTTCTTGTAGAGCCATTATAGATTATGGTTTTTTTATTATTTCTCTTAAACCTCTGATATTAAGAGTGATTCTTTCATGTACTCCAGCACAACTTATAAATTTGTCTAGGTCCAATCATCAGACTCCTGATTTACTTAGGTGGTGTAATTCTTTAGTTTCCTCTTCCTTCTGATCAACCTTTACGTAGGCTTAAGCTATCTTCCGATCTGTGGCTCATGGTATCAGTTATTACTTTAGCCTTTGATGGGCGTTATGGAATATCCATGATACAATCTTCTAATAATTCAATCCTTTGTCTATGCCCTAGGCTTAATTCTTTCTTTAAAATTATACCGGAGTCTTCTATGGCCGTATGATTGTCAACAAATATGCTGCCTGGATAATGCTCCAAAATCTTGAGTGTATCCATAACGTACTAATTCTGGATCATTGATCAAATAATTCTTTTGTTCCATCTTAGCTTTCTTTCAACGTAAGCTATTACTTTTCCTGATCTTTTTACCCCCTTGTTGCGTCCATACTTAGCTTATCTTAGTGCCCATATATATTGAAATTCCATACAACTCATATGATCCTGAATATCACTTCTGATTATTTTTACTCCATGTTTATTAGCCACTGTAGGTGTCACTTTCTTAGGGAGTACATACAATGTTGTTTTGAGACTGTTGTCACACGACCATTTCCTCTTTAGGTCATTGTAATGAGGTTGAAGCCTTCTTCCTTATTTCCCCAGCTAGTATTTCATCGTAGTACTTAANTTGATATTTTGACTGTTTTCCTAGTGGCATTCTCTTTTATATATGTAATACTCATACGGTACTTTTAACTATCCCGACTCTTGTTTGAATATATATCTTTGAGTATTATAATGATATTCTTCGAGGCTGAATTCTCCATGTTGGGTTCTACTATGTTTATCTTACACGATCTGATGACTCGTCTGTAACCTCTTGTTTAGCCATAACTAGGATCTTCCTGACCAATTACTAACTACTCATTGGCCCATTCTAATATCAATATTCCTCATATTTCTTAGTTTATTTCCTTCTTCTTAACTTATGTCCCGCACTGGCTCCTTCTTTATCCATAACATTCCGGGCAGGAACGCCTCACTTCTTCTCATTGGCGTTGTGTTTGCATAATGTTCTGGGATCGTAGCCTATCTGTAGGCTTTGAATAGTGCAATCTCATCCCTTTCTTGTTTTTATTGCATTCTTCCTTTACCATTTCGTAGCTACTAAAACCACTTAATTTTGACTTAACACCATATCACTCCATATTCCCCCCTTTAGGGGAATACTAAGAGTTGAAACCACGAGGATCTACCTATAGATGTGTTACCTCTTCATCTTTGGCGTCTTTTCACATCATCGATGACCCTTACTCACCTTGCGGCAATCCTTATGTACCAAGGATAACAAAATTCCTCACTCACGAGGGTGATACTTAGTGTAACTGGCACATACAACCCCTTAACTTTACTCACATTGCTTGCTTTCGGACGTCTTCCTGAAATGCCATTCTCTGGATTTCTCATGAATCTTCTTTTGTTGTCCAATCTATTATCGTCGGAGTGCAATCTCTAAATTTCTCACGATGCCGACTATTATCAAATCATCCAGTCCCTAATTCATGTTTAGTTTATCTTTTTCCACCAGTCCATTATGACTTCTATTACTCTGGGTCTAACTTTTTCTTCTGAATCACGTTAGCATCGCGAACTTATTTCTTGAAATGAGGATATAACCTTATGGCCTATACTCTTTCGTCGTCTTAAGGCCCATCACCTTTCGTCTCTTACTTCATTTGACTATAGGTTCTGTAACACTCTACCGTCTTCATCCATGTATCACACTGTATTCATAATACTTCCTTATCTCTCTTCTCATTACTCTGCTAATATTTCTGCATATCCCTTTTCTTGTGAAAACTTCAATACGACATTCTTTCGCTTTTAGCTTCCCTTTGCTCCATCCTATGGCTCTTTGGGTTGCTCAACATCCTCGCTCTGTTAGGGATGAGATCCACACTTAAGGTAATATTTATCCCATCCAGGATTTTAGTGCCTATCTTCTGAATGCTAGTATTCACATCTAATCGTAATATTCTAGGGTGCACCATCTGGGTGTCTCATAAGAAAATCTATTGGCACATTTGTAATGCCCTTCAGAAATGCCAACAAAAGCAAACAATCCATTAACTAGTTTGGGCCACTCTAACCCATTCCTGATCGTTATATCCCGTCCTCTTCTTGATCTACACCTGTTAGCCCCCACAGGGCATAACTGAAATGGGTGTGACCAATTGTACATACCCCTGTTACTGTTGAATATAACTCAAAAAGCTTATGCTCCTCTGCCTCAATAATAAACGCTATTAACCTTCATTAACTGGGCGCCTCGTACCCTTCCTCATCTTGCTTCTTTTTCTTGTTGAAACTTGTATTTATCTTCTTAATCTCTCATTGTCTTTCACCATAGAGGGGGATAGGCATTCTTGCCTTAAAGCTCCTTATCAAGAGGCTTTCACCTTTCAGTACGCACATGATCTACTGAAGACCTCATACTTACTTATCATAAGCATGATACAAAGTCGATTTCTCTAATTCAATCACTTCAACAGCTATATCTCTTATCGATCATCTTTCTGAACGTAGGCATCGAATAAAAATAGAATTTCGGAATTTGAATTCTTATAAGTGAGCTCTACCACACGATTTAGAGTAAGAAGAAAGAGTGACAATCCTAAATGCCCTGTAGCCTCCTACTTATAAGTGTGGTGCACGACACACCCATAAACAAGACTCTACTAGACACGGCTTGTAGACTCTCTAGGACAGAACTGCTCTGATACCACTTTTGTCACGACCCAAACCGATGGGCCGCGACGGGCACCCCATACCTTACTCGACCGAGTACCAATGTCACATATCTTTCTTATTACATTATCATATACACGTGACATACGGGACTAAAAGGCCAACACAATCCTTTATAAACTCAAAACATAGGCCGGCCAGGCCGTACAATCCTTTATGTACACGACGTATGTCTACAAGCCTCTAAGAGTACATAAATATCATAAAGGTCGGGACTGAGTCCCGCCTTACGAAACAATATGTGTCTAAATCACACTAACCAAACGAGCAACTCCGAAGCAAATGGAGCGCACCAACATCTTCCGCTGAGCTGATAGCCTACTTGGAGGGCTCTCGACCTGTCTATCAGGACCTGCGGGCATGAAACGCAGCGTCCCCGGGAAAAAGGGACGTCAGTACGAATAATGTACTGAGTATGTAAGGCACATAAATAAATACATAAGAGACATGGAAGAGATATAGAGTAATTGACTCAACCTGTATGTCTGGATAACTCTGTAAATAATAAATCACTTTTAGTATCATGCATATGCGTATGAATGTCATGTCGTGCATAGGTATATGTTTCATAACATCATTAGCCTCTGAGGGCATCCCATCATATTATATCGGCCACTGTGGGCAAAATCATCATTCTATACCAGCTGATCAGGTGGTGGTGCGTATATAACGCCGTAACCTTTTTCCATATCCCATATACATATATTTACATATATGCGCGTATATAACGCCATCTGGTCATAGGTCAATTCACATGTATGAAATGCATGAAAAATACGTAATAATCTCAATATTCCTTCCGGATAAACTTTTCCAACTGCGTATTATTTCGATACCCATGAACAGAAAATAATAATAATTTTCAACTTTTCCAACTGCGTATTTGTTCGTTTCTTCGGTATAATTTGGACCATGCCAAAAAAAAGAAGGGATAGCCTTAACATACCTGAGTCGATTCTCTTGATAATTCTCTAATACATGTTAATTGCGGCAAATTACAGAACAAGTTGCTTTTGGCCGAAAACATTTCCTTAAGAACTTAGCAACAATGTTGCTTTTGTTTTTGGAAACTGAATTAACGTGGTTTGTTCCTTGGATTAGAAAGTCAGTATTGAGATGCTATTTGGAAAATGCATTAATATGATTTGTTCCTTGGATCATATAGTCCTTTGTATTGTAACATTCTTGGATATAACTTTCTATGAGATTAGAAAGTGAATTGAGTTAAGATAAAGCCCATATTACAAGGATTTGGTGTCACACATAAATCCTTTAAGTGTGCCATGTCCCAATCTTCTTGTTGAGTCATTAAAGAATGATGGGGTGCTGCCACATCATGCTATTTAATACATATCCAATATATCCCCAATTAATTAGGTAATGTTCTGTTATCCGATAATTAACCAATTACCCACATAATTAGGAATTATATCAACTTACTTAAAATACTACGTGCTTTAAACATGCCTTGTACATCTTACTATCATGGTAATGTAGTACCTTGTATGGCACTAGTCCATAAATACCGAGTATTTTAGCTCGGGTCGTATTTTACTCCAAAATGCACAACTTTGACGAAAATTCATTTTCTTTGACTTGTTTCCCCTTTCACCTTCATGAATTTACTTATCACTTGTTTGAAATAGCATAATCCTTATAATCTCCAAATAATTTTTTCCTTGGACTGAAGTCAATTACCTTACGACAAATTCAACGTACAATACTTCGAGGTGCAACATCATTGTAACTTAATACTGCGAAGCGTAACATCATCGTAATATATTACTGCAGGGCATAACATCGACGTAATACTGCAGGGCGTAACAGTACATATTTGTTTATATGTACTCATGCTACGCTTCTGTACTTAATTGTACAGGTCCTGAGGCTGGTGCATCTGGTTATCATATCGGAGCGCGATCTTGAGAGTACTATCTGGCTTAGACTACACGGTGAGTTTCTCTTCCTGGCGTTCCTCAACAGCACTGTGGAGTTTCTATTATTTTTAGATATTTCTGTCTACCCCTTTCAGACAGTTGTACATTTATTTTGTCTATTCGTATATCCCACTAGTCGCCTGTGGAGTTGTGACACTAGGTCTTGGCATACATAGTTGGTTTTCCTAGTATTTTGCTATACTTTATATGTTGGCAAACGATCTTTTGGGTTTCATTTAATCAAGTTGCATCACTTGATTGTTTTCTTTAAATGATTTCCTAACTTAAAATTTTGCAAGTACTTAAATATCTAACTAAGTGAAGTAACTTTGGTAGTGAACTAGTATTGGCTTGCCTGACTCCGGTGTTGGGCGCCATCACGACCTGAGTAGGAATTTGGGTCGTGACAACATGGTATCAGAGCTCTAGGTTCACGTAGGTCTCACAAGTCACAAGCAAACCTAATAGAGTCTTGCGGATCGATACGGAGACATCTGTATTTATCTTCGGGAGGCTATAGGGTCTTAAGAAACCTCTCTTTATTCTTATTCTATCGTGCAGTCGATGATTACTAATTCTCATTCTTCTATTCTATCACAGATGGTGAGGACACGCGCAGCCGACGTTCCAAACCCGGGAGATGCCTCTACCCCCGCTGTCCGAGGTCGTGGCAGAGGCGGGGGGAGGGCACCGGCCCGAGGTAGGGGATGAGGGCGTCCTAGAGTTGCTCCATTAGCACCCCCTGAGGAACCCATTACTGAGGAGCAGGGTGAGGTTCCCCCAGCAGATCCAGCTCCGATGGATTTCATGACTGCACCAGGCTTCCAGGAGGTCATGGGCCGTATGATGCGGTTCATGGACACTATGACCTAGGCTGGTTTATTTCCAGCGGATCCTGCCACATCTCAGGCAGGAGGGGGAGTTCAGACCCCTACCACCCAGGCCGCGGTTCATGCAGCGGCAATATATCAAACTCCGGGTACTCTGCCCGTGGGTGGAGCATAGCCAGCAGTGGCAGCAGTAGAGCTTAGATCAGTTGCGGACGGTGATTCGCAGAAGTTACTCGATAGATGGACTCGATTGCACCCTCCTGTCTTCGGAGGTGAGAGGGGCGAGGATGCCCAGGACTTCTTTGATAGGTGCAGGGACAAACTGCACAACATGAGGATTTTGGAGTCCCATGGGGTTGATTTCACTACTTTTCAGCTAGAGGGCAGGGCCCGCAGATGGTGGCAGTCATTTATCCTTGGTAGGCCAGCAGGTTCCCCTTCTCTCACATGGGAGCAGTTCACTCAGTTGTTCCTGGACAGGTATATTCCACCCTCAGATAGGGAAGAGCTACGGTATCAGTTTGAGCAGCTGGAGCAGGGGCAGATGTCGGTGACAGACTACGAGGCCAGATTTTTTGAGTTGTCTCGTCATGCCCTTATGATTATTCCTACTGATGCGGAGAGAGTGTGGAGGTTTGTAGCTGGATTTCACTCAGGTATTAGGGCCAACATGGCCCGAGAGGTGGAGATGGGTACTCCCTATCAGCTTGTGGTCGAGATAGCTCGTCGGATTGAGGGTTATAGATCGAGGGGCAGAGATCAGGGTCAGCAGGACAAGAGAGTTATATTTTCTGGAGATTTCAAAGGTGCCCTAGGCAGGGGCAGGGGTCAATTCAGCAGAGGCCAGCCAAACAGGCCTCCATATTCAGCTTTTCCACCACCTCCCCGTGGTGCTTTAGTGAGACCATATTTCAGCCCCATGTTGGAGAGTTCTTACCGCCCACCAGCCATTTAGGGTTCCTCCGGCGGGCATTCAGGTCATCAGGGTTCTCGTAGTCCTTACTTCAGTGCCATGCCATAGGGTTCTCACCGTCCCCCAGCTATCCAGGGTTCTTTGCCAGGGCAGCAGGCCACGCCTCCATTAAGGTGTTAGGAGTGTGGGGATTCAGGCCATATGAGGAGGACTTGTCCCAGGTTTTGGGGCAAGGATATTCAGTAGATTTATCAGCTCGCATTCTCAGCACCGGCGCCCTGTCCACCTAGAGGTGGAGGACAGGCTGGTAGAGGTCGTCCCAGAGGTGGAGGCCAGGCAGGGGGATCTCAGCTAGCTCCTATTCAGTCGAGCGGAGGTCAGTCTTCAGGTACACCAGCCAGATTCTATGTTATTCCAGCCCGAGCAGATGCAGTGGCCTCAGACGCCATGATCACATGTACTATTTCAGTATGTGGTAGTGAGGCATCAGTGTTATTTGATCCAGGATCCACTTATTCATATGTGTCAGCTTTATTTTCTTGTTTTCTGGATGTTCCTCGTGAGTCCTTGGATTCTCCTATATATGTGTCCACTCCTGTGGGCGATTCTGTGGTGGTAGACCGGATCTATCGATCTTGTGTGATCACCTTCTATGGATTCGAGACCAAAGCGGACCTCCTGTTGCTCGACATGGTTGATTTTGAGATTATCTTGGGGATGGATTGGCTCTCTCCCTATCATGCCATCTTGGATTGCCATGCCAAGATGGTTACTTTGTCTATGCCGGAGTTGCCTAAGCTGGAGTGGAAAGGTTCCTCAGTCAGTGCAGCTAGTAGAGTTATTTCCTTCCTGAAGGCTCGACATATGGTCGAGAAGGGTTGTTTGGCGTATCTTGCTTATGCGCGAGACACCACCACCGAGTCTCCGCCGATTGATTCAGTGCTAGTTGTTCGAGAGTTTGCGGATGTCTTTCCTTCAGACCTTCCGGGCATGCCTCCGGATCGAGATATCAATTTTTGTATTGATGTGGCTCCAGGCACTCAGCCTATTTCTATTCCCCCGTACCGTATGGCTCCGAAGGAATTGAGGGAGTTGAAGGAGCAACTTGAGGAGTTTTTGGTTAAGGGGTTTATCAGACCGAGTGTGTCGCCATGGGGTTCTCCAGTCCTATTCGTGCAGAAGAAGGATGGGTCTATGCGGATGTGTATTGACTACCGCCAGTTGAACAAGGTCGCCATTAAGAACAAGTATCCTTTGCCGCGCATTGATGACATGTTTGACCAGTTGCAGGGTGCTAAAGTGTTTTCTAAGAGTTATTTGAGATCGGGGTATCACCAGCTGAAGATTCGAGCCTTGGATGTTCCGAAGACTGCTTTTCGTACGGGATATGGCCATTATGAGTTCCTAGTGATGTTCTTTGGCTTGACTAATGCCCCAGCAGCATTCATGGACTTGATGAATAGGGTGTTTAGACTGTATATTGATTCCTTTTTCATTGTCTTCATTGATGACATCTTGATTTACTCACGTAGCCTGGGCGAGCACGAGCAGCATTTGAGAGTTGTGCTTCAGACCTTGCGGGAATAGAAGCTATATGCTAAGTTCTCCAAGTGTGAGTTCTGGTTTGATTCCATGGCATTTTTGGGGCATGTAGTATCCGGAGAAGGTATCAAGGTTGATCCTCGGAAGATTGAGGCAGTTCAGAGTTGGCTGCGTCTTACTTCAGCTACAAAGATCAGGAGTTTCTTGGGTCTAGCAGGCTACTATCGTCGATTTGTGGAGGGCTTTTCATCCATTGCAGCCCCACTGACTAGATTGAATCAGAAGAATGCCCCGTTCCGATGGTCTGACGAGTGTGAGGCGAGCTTTCAGAAGCTCAAGACAACATTGACCTCAGCACCAGTTCTAGTATTGCCTTCTGGTTTTGGGATGTATACATTGTATTGCGATGCTTCACGCGTTATCTTGGGGTGTGTATTGATGCAGGAAGGGAGAGTTATTGCTTATGCTTCACGCTCCATTGTGGATACTTAATGAAGGCTTTTGGTCAATGGTAGGAAGTATTTGGTCAGAGTGGGCATTGTCTTTCCTTAAGCACTTCATGTTTTTGTTCTCACATTCTTTTGACTCTTTGAGTCATTTTAACTCTTTTGTAGGGTTGGAGAGACGTACTGTCACACCTTTCTGTTCATTCAGGACACATTTCTCCTTTTTAGGCATTCCACACCTTTTGTCACAATTCTTTCATCAATTCCCTTTATTTCTTCTATTTGTTCATTCATTTTGTGCACTATTTGTTCTTCTTTTTCATTGCCTTTCCTTTTTCTTTCTTTTTTGCCTTCTTTTTCACTTTTGTTGCATCACTCATCTCTCCCCCAAACTTATGCTTTTTGCCTAGTGCTAAGGAAGATCGGGTGCCAAGAGAGGGTAAAATTGGGCAAAGGTTTGTAGCATGGTTTCTGAAAGAAAGGGCCTAAGGCTCAAAAGGGTTGACTAGGGAATTCATTTTTGGTGGGTCATGGAAATGTTCAATATGCAATTCGGATCAAGGAGGGCCTATTGTCACTTCTCAAGTCAAACTACACTTAGAATTTCGCCTAGACAAACATTCAGGGCAAGTTCTAGACTAGTGACACGGGACTTGGACTTGCAATTTCGACTTCTCACCACTCAAGCACTGGGATTGCTACAGAAACAGAGTCGAGGGCCCACAACGACCTTAGTCGTGCTTTGAGTAACCCAATGGTCCCGAAGAACCACTTGATGATTATATGCCAACACAAGAGTCTCAATATCATCACTATCACCATCCTAAACACAACGGTTTGTCTTTGACCATGGGATCAAAGGCAACTGTGTTAGGCCCAAGTGAAGCTTTTCTTGAGGCACCTTTTATTCCCTAACTAAAAAAAAGGAAAAAAAGAAAAAAAAAGGGAAAACAGACTCAAACCCTTAAGAAGGTTGTCACACCATCCATCCTTGGGAAGAGCCACCCGGTTCACACAAATACCACCTTTGGAAAGAACCATGGCGTTAAGAAAACCAAAGGCTTATTACACGCGCGAAATTCAAAATAAAAAGCTATGAAAGAAAAATAAAAAGCTATAAAATGGAAAAGTGCGTAAAGTAAAATGTGTGGGATAGAATGAATATGTACATGAGGGGAATTAGTCGAATATACATAAAGGGATGAATATATATAATGAAAAGTAACTTTATACATACCAAAAAGTAAAAAGTCATAAAAGTACTGAAATAGTAAACTTATTTACATGCCAAAATAGAAAATAAAGCATAATAAAAGAAAAACCGTCTGAATTATACAACCCATAACATCCAATCAAAAATACCTACTGGCACACTCCCCCAACTAAAAGTAAGCATTGTCCTCAATACTATATAACCAAAAACAAATAGCTCAAATTGGGAAAGAGATAGAGAGTAAAGAAAACTCCCTATTGGCCCTCTGCCTGTGGTGGTCCCTGTGGTTGTGACTAAGATGGAGCTAGGTCTGCGTATGCCTGTGACTGAGATAGAGCTGGGTTTGTCGGTGCTTGTGGTGGTCCTCCAGTGGTCTGTGCCTCCTGGCCCTAGGGCCGAGTCTGCTCCGCAGCCTGAGTCTGTACTGGAGGGTCTGCCAGAACTAGTCGAATGCCCTCTGTGCGGGGCAAAACCCTCCTCCTCTTTGCTGGCCTATCGGGATCTACCTTCTGCTCTAGCTGCTGCTCTGACTGGGCTAAAGGATCTTGTAGTATCATGTCTAGTGGGATCGTATCCCCCTTCAGCTTCTCCACCTCTTTACTCAGCTCTTCCACTGACTCCTTTGAAGCATGGGTCTGCCTCAGCTTCCTTGTCTCCTTTGCCAACTTCTTCAATGCTGTCCCATGTGCTCCTACAACATCCAAAATCTTCTTCTGGTTTTCCAGAATTTCCTTTAGCGCGTCCGTAACGGACTGGGGTACCTATGGTGGTGGAGGAGGGGCCGGGGTTTCCACTGACATAAAAATCACAGACAGCTTTGAAGTCGCTGCCTGCATCCAGTTGTTGATGCTCGTCAGTGTCTGATTGAGCCTGTGGGCTGTCAGAGGATAAGCCATGGATGAAGGAACGGATGGACCGGCTGAAATGGATGGTCCTGGTGCACCCTCTGGAATATCAGGTTGAGGCTGAGATGATTCCACCACCACCACTGGCTCTTTAGACTGGCCAGTTGAGGCAACAAACTTACCCTTGAACTTCCTTTTGGGGTTGTCCACATCTTGCAAATCATACCATGAGAAGTCCACTTTGGTCTTGACTATTATATCAAAGTGCTTCTTGTCTACCCCCTAGTCCTCAAAATACATTGTAAGTAAGTTAGGAAAAGGCTAAGCTTTATCACCTTCGTTTACCACTCTATTGATGAAGTTGAACATGATATTTCCAACATTGATTGGGAACCCATCCATGATGGAAGCAATAAGCACAGCTCGACTGAGGGGCAGGGTGTTCTCATGAAAAGTAGGGTCCAACCTGTTGCACACGAAGGTTTCCCATCCCTTGGCTTCAAAGTTCAGGGTCTTCCGGTAGAGAGTTTTTCCAGCCGGTAACCACTCAAAGGTCTCCCCAGGCTTGGCTAAGTACAAAGCCAGCCAATTTCGGGCCGCATCCTTCTCTGCTAGCTTCTCCTGATATAGGGAGTCATCCACATTGTCCATCTCTAGATAATTGTTCAGTGCCTCACCATCGAAGGGTATCGTGAGATTTCGCACCATTGAAGCCTTGGAATCTTTTTGCAGAAATGACAAGTTAGTGAAGAACTCCTTGACTATGTGCTCATTGGCATCCGGAAGGTAAGCAGAAAAATAGTCCCATCCTTTTCTTTCTAAGAATTGCCTCTTCACCTCTGGGTTGTGGGGCAACAAGTCCTTGATTGTTAACTTGCGCTCAAAAATGAGTGATCGTGAGGTCCACAAATCTTTGAACTTATGGAAAGCCGCTTCACTTACAAATCTCTTCTGCCATGCATCTGGGTTCCTTTTACGCTCTACCCCCTCAACTTGGGGTTCACCCCCTTCATCATCACTGGAATGCTCCCCTTATAAGGAAGTTGTAAGTGAGGTAGAGTATGTGTGGCCACTCTCGGAGATTGATCCCTCAGCTGACTCAGAGTGTGTAGTGGCTTGGATAGGGGGAGAGTCCGATGGTTCATTGTTCAGCCGAAATCTTTCCAAGAAGTTTTCGACATACTCCGGTATGGATTCTGACGAGGCTTCGGAGGGAACATAATCAATGTCCGAGTGGGAAGCAGCTTTGTCTAATGTCCGTATAGCTTTCCTTGTTCCTTTCATTGCTTCCCGGACCTTTGGATCAATTTTTATCATTTTCTTGCCTCTCCCCCCGGATGATTCACCCTTGCCCGTTGGTTTACGACCTCCGCATCTTGATAGAACCATTGCCTACAATATTGAAACATTTAAACATGGTTGGTACCCAAAGAGAAGATGCACATACATTAAAAAACAAATCTTAGAAGCAGAACAGCCATCGCGGACCGCGAAAAAGGGACCGCAGGCCGCGGTGGTTGACCTAAAACCAACGTGACTTTCTAAAACTTAGCACCGCGGACCGCAAAAACTTGACCGCGACCGCGGTGATGCAACATCAGAGAACCTATATCCCAGACTCTAAGGGAATGCGGACCGCGAAGAATTGACAGCGGACCGCGGTCATCAATTGCAGGAGGCATAGGCTAAGCACCGCGGTCCGCAAAGAAAGGACCGCGGACCGCGGTCAGAGGAATAATCTAGGGTTTTCAAAAAAAAATCAGTTTCATGCTCAAATGTTCATTTAAATAATCCCTATATGTTTAATCAGTGCAATTAGGTTCCAGGGGTCTAAAATGATCATTTTCAACTAACCCTAACATGTTTAAAAGCCTAGGAAAGAAAAATGATGAAAAAGAGAAGAAAAATCTATCAATTACTGAAGAAAATAAAGACATTAAGAAGTTAATTATCACAATTACACTTACTAGATGCTTGGATGAGGATTTGATGAAATGAAATGTAATTCAGAGATAAGATGAGTGAGACATAGTCAAAGGATGCTCTGAGAAGTGAAAGTGCATAAAGTGTAAACTGAAGCCCTAAAGGTGTATTTATAGAAGGGGGCTGGGGTCCACATACTTACCCACCACGGACCGCGAAAAATCGATCGCGGTCCGCGGTCATGTACTGATGCTGAGCTTGTGAGGAGGAACCACCGCGGACCGCGTAAAGTCGACCGCGGTCGCGGTGATGTAGATTCAAAGAGACCCCATTTCAGTAACTGGGCTCCGCAGACCGCGAAAAAAAGACCGCGACCGCGGAGCAAGGTTCAGAGACTCATTATTTCGCTTAAAAGGGCACCGCGGACCGCGAAAAAGGGACCGCGGCCGCAGTGCCAACTTCAGAGAGCCATTTTTCCAGACTTAGCCAAATATCTTGTGTCAAAATCATCCTACAACATCCAAAAACCAGTTAGTGAAAAAATGAATCTTATTCTACCAAGAAAAACAAAGAAAACAAAAATAAAGACACATGGGTTGCCTCTCAAAGCACCTGATTTATCGTTGCGACACGACGCAGGTTACCGAGATCATTTAAGATGAAGAAGTTACACCAGGTGGCTATCATCAATCTTTGACCCGGTGACCATTGACTCTGAAGATTTCTCCATTTTTGTTTTTGAGATCAAGAGAACCAAATGGAGTCACAAATACCACTTCGAAGGGTCCGCTCCATTTTGACTTGAGTTTTCCCGGGAATAGCCTCAATCGAGAATTGAACAATAGAACCAAGTCACCATCTTTGAACTCTTTGCCTCGAGCATACTTGTCATGTAGGTACTTCATTTTGTCCTTATACAAGGACGAACTGGAGTACGCATGGAATCTGAATTCATCTAACTCATTTAGTTGCTCCACACAAAGGTTAGCCGCTACATCCCATTCTAAGTTCAACTTTTTCAAGGCCCACATAGCCTTGTGCTCCAACTCCACCGGAAGGTGGAAGGCTTTTCCAAAGACCAATCGGTACGGCGACATACCAATTGGGGTCTTGTAAGCGGTTCTGTAAGCCCAAAGAGCATCATCCAATTTCTTTGCCCAATCGGTCCTATTAGCATTGACCATTTTTGATAATATACTCTTTATTTCTCTGTTAGAGACTTTCACTTGGCCACTTTCCTGAGGGTGGTAGGGGGTGGTGACTTTGTGATTGACACCATACTTGGAAAGCAAGGTGTCAAAGGCCTTGTTGCAAAAATGCGACCCCCCATCACTGATGATAGCACGAGGCGTGCCAAACCTTGTAAAGATGTTCTTCTTGAGGAAAGCAATAACACTCTTGGCTTCATTGTTGGGCAAAGACATGGCCTCAACCCATTTAGACACATAGTCGACTGCCACTAGAATGTACGTGTTCCCACAAGAACTCACAAATGGGCCCATGAAATCGATGCCCCAAACATCAAAGATATCCACTTCAAGAATAGAATTTAGAGGCATCTCATCTTTCTTGGAAATTCCTCCGGCTCTTTGGCACTCATCACACCTTTTGACTAGATCACCGGCATCCTTGTACAATGTAGGCCAAAAGAAACCACAGCTTAGAACCTTTGAAGCAGTTCTTGCTCCTCAATGATGACCACCATAAGGTGAGGATTGGCAAGACTCAATAATAGCCATTTGTTCTTCCACCGGTACACATCTTCGGATGACCCCATCAGTGCAAATCTTGAATAGATAAGGCTCATACCAATAGAAGTCCAAGTTATCCCTCCTAAGCTTATTTCTTTGGTTAGAAGAGAGCTCACAAGGGACAACACCGGTGACAAGGTAATTGGCAATATCGGCAAACCATGGCATCTCTTGCATTGACACCGACAGAAGTTGTTCATCAGGTAAACTGTCATTGATTTCAAGTCCATCACAAGGTCGCCCTTGATCCTCCAAGCGAGAAAAATGGTATGCCACTTGGTTTTCACTCCCTTTTCGATCCACAATCTCTAAGTCAAACTCTTGGAGCAACAATACCCAACGCATAAGCCTCGCTTTGGAATCCTTCTAAGTCATGAGATACCGGAGTGCCGCATGGTCAGTATGAACTATGACCTTGGCACCCATCAAATAAGGACAAAATTTCTCCATAGCAAAGACTATTGCCAAAAGCTCCTTCTTTGTGACCGTGTAATTCATTTGGGCCGAATTCATCGTCTTGCTAGCGTAGTAGATAGGGTGAAAAATCTTGTCCACCCTCAAGCCCAGCACAGCACCCACAGCTACATCACTCAAATCACACATAATCTCGAAGGGTGAGCTCCAATCTGGCACCGTGATGATAGGAGTAGTAGTGATCTTGTGTTTCAAAAGTTCAAAGGCATGCATACAATGTTCATCGAAATGGAATCTATCATCCTTCTCAAGCAACTTGCACAATGGATTTACCACCTTAGAGAAGTCTTTGATAAAACGCCTATAAAAACCGGTGTGACCAAGGAAACTCCGAACTCCTCTAACTGAAGTAGGTGGTGGTAACTTTGAGATCACCTCAATTTTTTCTTTGTCAACCTCAATGCAATTTTTTGATATCTTATGGCCCAATACAATTCCCTCTTCCACCGTGAAGTGGAATTTTTCCCAATTCAATACCAAGTTTGTCTCTTCACATCTAGCAAGGACTTTGTCAAGATTAGATAAGCATTCATCAAAAGAATCCCCGACGACACTAAAGTCGTCCATGAAAACCTCAAGAAAGTCTTCCACCATGTCGGTGAAAATCGCCATCATACATCTTTGGAAAGTGGCTGGGTCATTACAAAGTCCGAAGGGCATGCGAGCGAAGGCAAATTTACCATATGGGAAAGTAAAGGTAGTCTTCTTTTGATCCTTCGGGGCGATCAAAATTTGATTATATCCAGAATACCAGTCGAGAAAACAGTAGAATGCCTGGCCTGCAAGCCTATCCAACATCTGATCCAAGAATGGCAAAGGAAAGTGGTCTTTGTGGGTCACCGTGTTGAGCTTGTGGTAGTCCATGCACACCCGCCATTCGGTAACCGTTCTTGTGGGAATGAGCTCATTTTTATCATTCTTGATCATCGTCATTCCACCCTTTTTCGGGACGCATTGGACCGGAGAAGTCCGAGCGCTATCCGAAATTGGATAGACAACACCCGCATCGAGCCATTTGATGATCTCCTTCTTCACTACCTCTTGCATTGCTTCATTGAGTCTTCTTTGATGCTCCACGGAGGGCTTGGCTCCATCCTCCAGTATGCTTTTGTGCATGCAAAAGGCGGGGCTAATAACCCGAATATCCGCCAGAGTCCATCCGATTTCTTTCTTTCTCCTCCTTAGCACTTTAAGAGTTGAGTCTACCTGCACTTGGGTTAGGCAAGAGGAAAGAATAACAGGTAAAGTACAAGATGTACCAAGATATTCATACCTGAGGTGGGAAGGAAGTGGCTTCAACTCCAAATTCGTAGGTTCTTCAATGGAAGGCTTTGTTGGTGGAGTCTTCCGGTTCTCCAAGTCCAAGGATAATTTTCTCGGAGCATAAGAATAAGACCCCATGACTTGAAGGGCATGGGTGCTTTCAAGAACACCATCCACCACGGAGTCCTCATGATTCAATAAGGCCAACTCCACAGGGTCATCAACATGGATCATAGCAATGGCATCATCAATAATAACCTCAGACACGAGGTCCATAAATGAGCAAACTTCCTTGCTGTTAGGTTGCTTCATAGATTTGCATACATGAAAGATCACCTTCTCATCACCCACTCTGAACGTGAGTTCCCCAGCTTCTACATCAACCAAGGCCTTCCCCGTGGAAAGGAAAGGCCTCCCTAAGATAATGGGGACCTCAAAATCAACCTCACAGTCAAGAATAATAAAATCTGCTGGCAATATAAACTTGTCCACCCTCACTAGCACATCATCAATAATACCTAGGGGCCTCTTCATCGACATGTCAGCCATTTGCAAACGCATAGAGGTCGCCCTAGGTTTTCTGATCCCCAAAGTCTTAAACACTGAATACGACATCAAATTAATACTTTCCCCAAGATCACATAGGGCTTTGGCAAAGTCTGCACTCCCAATCGTGCAAGGAATAGTAAAGGCATCCGGATCCTCAAGTTTCGGTGCCATGGAGTGAACTATAGCACTCACTTGGTGAGTCATCTTGATGGTATCACACTCCATGGACTGTTTTTTTGTCACTAAGTCCTTCATGAACTTAGCGTATCCAGGCATTTGCTCAAAGGCTTCCACCAATGTAACATTGATGGAGAGACTCTTCATCATATCGATAAACTTTTTGAACTGAGTCTCTTGCTTTTGTTTGGCCAATCTTTGAGGGTAGGGAAGAGGTGGCCTAGGCAATGGTGACTTGGCATGTGGGGTCACCGGCTCCGGCATATCAATTATGTGCTCCCTAGACGGGTTCACGTTCCTTTCCAAATCCTCCCCATTGTCATGTATGTCAATTCTTACCTCACCTTCACTTGGCTCATCCACCACTTGTTGCACTTCAACCGGTAACTCTTCTTGGGGAATATCTTCATCATCAACAAAAATCTTCTTTTGCTTCGAAGTATTTGCTTCACCACCTTTTCCACTCCTTGTAGTCACCGCCATAGTGTGACCGGTATTGTTGTTGTTCCCACCCTTGGGGTTCACCACTATATCACTTGGTAGTGCACCCTTCGGGCGTGTGTGTTTAACCAAAGAATAAGATTCTTTGACCAAAGCTATTTTAAGATAAACTCAGGTTACTGATAATCGATTGAATAAAATAACGAGTAAAGAAACATTAAATTGATAGCAATATAGAGTGCAAGAAGTAAAGTAGTTTGTATTCGAGAATTCATATGATCTTGTTTGTTACATTTCTTCCCTTTTATAGATGGATTTTCCTAGTACAACGTTTTGATTCCTGTAATGATTGCTCATTAATGACTAATTATTGCATTAATGAGGTGTTACAAAGGTGAACTGTTATTTTAGGAATTACGTAATGTGTGAGTCATTAACTGTTGATTCTCGAATCTTATCCGTGGCTTCGTTTGGGTGCTCTATGACCGCATCTCTTCTTCTTCATTAGGTTTCCCGTGGCTGATACACTCGTGGTTGATGAATCAATTTTGTGCCTGTTGAGTTAATCTCGTACATGCATGTTGCTTTGTCTAGATTCATTTCGACCGTGTCTCTTCTTCCTCGATAATCTTCTCGTGGCTGTTATATTAAAAAATATGCTGATCGTATCTCTTTTGTCCCGTGCATCCGTGTATCTTTACCTCCACATGTGTTATTTTCTTTGGTCCACATAGTTGGATGAGTCATCCAGATTTTTCCTACGTGTAAAGCTATTTTTTTTTTACCAATACAGATAGTCCCCCCACTTGCCATGTATTTGACGTATAATACTTGGTAAGTGGATACGCATTTATGGAGGGAATATTTTGCCGCCGCTTTGTTCCGAAACATTGTATCCTTTCTTGAACGCATTCTTCATGCATCACTTCCATTTAATGCTCCTTCCACGTGTCTGTCTTTGATTGGCTCTGCAATAATTCGGCGCTTTTTAAGGCTTTTTTGCAGCCGCATCAGTCCAGAAGTGAAGCCCTTAATTATGACTTTTCATCATTATTTTTCCATGTTTTGACGGTTGCCATTAGGTATAAATAGTTGTCTTCTTTCCTTTTCTTTCACGAAATGCTTCTATAATTTGATTTTTCCTTGGTGAAGAAATTTCCTTAGCTTGCATAAATATGTCTTCATATGGTCAACCTAAAAAGGTTATCAATGTTGAAACTTTGGCATCTTCTTCTGCTCCATCTAGGAGCTGGAGAGGTGGCCGATTGAGGAGTTTAGGATCTGCCTCCACTAGGGGTTCTTCTTCCCCTTTGGTTTCTCATTCTTCCGCTAGATCTTTACTGTCTCCTAGAACTAGGTCTTCTCAATCTGCTTCTAAGAGTAAGGATGATATTCGTGAACCAAAAGTTGACAAAATCATTGCTGCTGAGATAATCTTCCCAAGGGAAAATTCTCCTATCGTCGAACAGGCTTCTTCTCTAGATAGTGTAGAGAAGTATGCGACCATTATTACTGTAGGTCATATTCCTCTTATCCGTAGGGAATGCTCTTGGGAGTCTAACGTTCCCATTCTTGTGCCAAATAATAACCAAAGGATCACGTCTTACAAGACGGGTTTTTCGTATGTCTACACTTATCCTTTTACACTAGGATTTCAACCTCCCATCGACCCTGTTATTATTGAGTTTTGCCATTTTTTCAATATATGCCTAGGACAAGTCGGTCCTTTAGTGTGGCGTGTAGTTGCTTGCCTGAGAGTTTTGGCTTCTAATGTTTCTGTTGCTTTCACCTTTCATCACTTGATTCATCTGTATTCACCTGCTCTATTTCGTCATGGGGTTTTTACTCTGGCTGCTCGGAGTAAGAGAGTTTTAGTAACCCCTGGTGATGACAAGGATAGAGGTTGGTACCTTAGGTACGTTACCGTTCCCACTGCTGTTTTAGTGGGTGAAAACAATATTCTCTTCCCTGAGAAGTGGAACCGTGCACGTAAGTACTTTGGTTCGTACCTGTTTTCTTTACATAAAGTTAAATTGCATTTTTAATACTGCATCTGTTTTTCTCTTATTTTTCAGCAACTATGAATACCGTCGAGAATGTCTCCGATATTTGTAGTTGGGTAGAAAAAATGTTATCCGCAGCTCCTGTCGAAGAAAGGTCTTGGAAGTTCTTTTCGATGAAGTTCAATTGGATTGTCAAGACCCACGGTAAGTGGAGTTTTTCTCACTTCCTACTTTACCTGAGTTCTTTTTGTTAACTCTTTCCTTATTTCGATAGGTTTTATACCCGTGGGGCACCTGGTTCATCACTCCCAAAGATATCATTATCTCATGCTCAGAAGATTTTAGTCAGTTCTTCTAAGAGAAAAGTTCGTGATCCCCGTTCTGGAGGGGAAGATGAAGATGAAAGAGAGGGTGCTTTAGTGCACCGGTCGAGAAGAAGGCGAGCAGTTTTAAATGATGAGTCTGCTCCTGGGCCTTTTCCTTCCGTGTTGGAAATCCGGCCCTCTTTTCCCCGGGACGAGTCTCAGTCCCCGGTTCGAGATCCTCCCGAGCGTCTTTTCCATGAAGGGTTTGAACTTGACCCTGATAATGTTCCGCTAGCTACCATTTTTCCCGATTTTGCTGTTGCTCCTCCGTCCGTACCTGTTATTTCCTCAGCTTCTCATCCATCCGATTCTATTGATGTGCATGTGGCTCCTTTGGCTCCTTGCCCGTCCGTGTCTGTCTTTATCCCCTCCGTTCCTGCTTCTATGCCTTCTTTTGTAGAAGTAGGGTCTTCCAGCAGGGAGATGCGGATGGTTGTAATTGAGGTTCCAGTCGGTGGAAGACTTTTTAAGAAGACTGGTGAGCTTTAATCGGCTCTGAAGAGAGGGCCAAACTTGACAGCCACTCAACTCTTAGTTGGGCCAACGAAGTGGTGCATAATTCCTTAAAGGTATGCTTTTGAAAGAACACTTTTGTATGCTCAATTTTCTTTGAATAAAAGTTTAACTCGTTTGATTGTTTTGCTATTTTTGCAGACGCACCTTATTGGCTTAGAGCTTATGAAGAGAATTTCGAACTCAGAGAACGAGTTGAAAGAGCTACGTGAGCTTGAGGATTCAAAGGCACAATATGATAGTCTTCGAATAGAAATGGATGCTTTAGAGGATGAGAGAGATACCTTGAAGGAGCAGCTGAAGATTGTCACAGCAGAATTGGCAGTGGAAAGAGCTTCCTGCAGCCAGGTTAACAAGGACAAAGTTGTTCTCGAGTCTACATTTGCTGAGCAATTGTCAAAGGCTGCAGAGAAAATCAGGAACTTGAAGCATATGCTGGGACAGAAAGAGGAATACTCCGGTGAAGTTGTGCGGAACCTCTCCCAGAATCAAGAGGATCTCCGTGAAGCCCAGCTGAAAGTTCAGACTCTGGAGGAATCAATTGCTCCTTTGAAGGTTTCCCTTGAAGCCGCTGAAGCTTAGAATGATAGCTTGAAGGCTGAGATTCAGGCATGGTCAAAGGATTATGGCGACCTTGAAGAGGCGACAGCCGTCGACGTAAGTTGGGCATACATGGGACGAGAGGGCTTTGACCTTGCTGCTGAGATTGCTAAATCCAAAGAAGCTATGGAGAAGACCTAGCGGGGTCTTGAACTTTCTCCAGCTGATGAAGNATGAGTGCTCGCCATGATACGTTGATAGAAATGGGCCGAGAGGGCTTTGACCTTGCTGCTGAGATTGCTAAATCCGAAGAAGCTATGGAGAAGACCCAGCGGGGTCTTGAACTTTCTCCAGCTGATGAAGCCCAGGAAGCATCTGACGTTCCTTCAGAAGAAGAAGTCGGTTCTCCTCCTCCTAAAGAATGAAGAAATTATCCCCACTCTTTTTTTTATTGGATTGGTGTGGTTACTCCCAGCTCCATCGGGAGTAAATTTGAAACTCTAAAGTCCCCAACTGACAACTTAGGGGCACCATAAAAATGTAAATACTTATGCGGCTAAGTACTAGTTTAGTACTTAGTTTTTGACTTAGCCGCTTTATATTAATGCAATTTTTGAGACTTTCTGTTATGAGTTTGAGCCTTACTCTTTTCTCAAGTCTTATTGCTTCGTATTGCTTTTGTGAGGTTTTTGCTCGTACCTCTTAGCTTTATTTGCATATAGATGCGTATTTCACTTTGAACCTTTTTATGATAGGTGTAGTGTAAGTTTTTTAGCCTTTGTTTGTAAGAGGCTTTGTTTATGTATTAGGGCCCTTTTAATCAATATTTTAATGAAGAAGACGTCTCAACTTCATTGAAATGCAATAGAGTAATAGGAATTTTCTCACATGTTTAAGTATGTTTTTGTGAGAGGTTTTCGTTTGAACTTTCACAACATTTTACATGTGTTATGATTATCATCTAAAACTCAGGTTGCAACTGTTTTGTTTTAACAGATTTGATAATCACTTGTATTTCGCAACTGTTTTTCGTAGGTAACAGTTTTTTCTAGTTAATACAAGGAGATAACTGTTTTTCATTAGTAATAGTTTTTGTAAATGTCGGGTTTTTACCCATAACTGTTTTTATTTGCAACAGTTTTATAACAAGTACGAGAGAAATGTATCGTAATTCGTAATTGTTTTATATGATAACAGTTTTAAGAATAAATACAAGGGTTTTGATCTTTCATCCGTAACTGTTTTATTTGAATAACAGTTTTCTACTTGAGTACAAAGATTTCACTATTTTTTTATTGTTACAGTTTTTTGACTAAGTACAATGATGATGACCTTCTATCCCTAACTGTTTTTGATATAACAGTTTTTTATATGAAATGTACATTTCTTCTTCGTAGCTAATACTTTGCCTTTTAACCTAAACATGGTTCGAGGGTTTTTCAGAGTAGGCTTCGTAACTTTTGTGCTGGAGTCTTCAGTTCCTTTTGCTCGTATCACTTGACTCGTTGGGTAAATGGTTCTTTTAGGCTCAAGATATTTGACTTATGGCAGTCTTTTGCTTCATCTTGGACTTCCATATTATGTAGTCCCCCAAGTGTTTGAGCGTTGAAGAATGAGATCTCGAGCACTTGATTTTTCCTTCTTTGTGGTCCTTTCCCTGAAAAAGGAAAACATTCCGGACTCGAAGGTATATACTTTTTTTAGATGATGACTGCTTAACCCTTTAAAATATCCATCAGAAAGTGTAACCCTAGACCGGGAATTATGTTATTTCCTCGCGTCTTTGCAGGTCTAATGTCATCATCTGGTGATGGGTTAGCTTTTTGCCTATCATCTAAAAAAGTTAGTAAAATTTTAAATATTCAAAGACAAAATCTAACATGCGGTACCTGACCGGGGGTACTTCTTTTCCTTAGAAGTAATACTTCTTCAGGTGGATGGCGTTCCAACTCGTTGGTAGAACCCTGCCGTCCATGGCTTCTAACTCGTACGCGCCTTTCCCCGCTATGCCTCGGACCTTATAGGGTCCTTCCCAGTTTGGATTTAGTTTGCCAGCTCCTTCTTCCTTTGTTTACTGGAAGACCTTTTTAAGTACAAAGTCCCGAATTTTGAAATATCTGAGATGAGCTTTGCGGTTGTAATACCGCTCTATGATTTGCTTTTGAGGTGTCATCCATATTAAAGTCGCATCTCTTCGTGACTCGAGCAGGTCCAAATTGGTTTGGAGTTCAACGTCATTCGTTTGTTCCAAAGCTGTTGTCACTCTCAAACTTGGTTCACCAATTTCCACAGGTATTAATGCCTCCAAGCCATAAACAAGCACGAAGGGATTTTCTCCCGTAGCTTATTTTTATGTGGTTCTGTACGCCCATAATACCGCTGGTAATTCGTCAGGCCAATTGCCTTTGGCTTTATCTAACCACTTCTTTATATTGTTGATGATGATTTTGTTCGTGGATTCCGCTTGTCCATTAGCTACGAGATGATATGGTGTTGAAGTGATCCGTTTAATTTTCCAACTCTCAAAGAATTCTGTGATTTGTGAACCTATGAACTGTGGGCCATTATCACACACGATCTCCTTTGGAATCCCGAATCGGCATATTATATTTCGCCATAAGAAACTTTTAACCTCTTTTTCCCGCACCTTTTTGAATGCTTCTGCTTTTATCCATTTTGTGAAATAATCAGTAAGTACAAGCAGGAACCGTACCTGACCTTTGGCTAGGGGAAGAGGTCCCACTATGTCCATTCCCCATTTCATGAAGGGCCACGGTCATATGGTAGAGTGCAACAATTCTGCTGGTCTGTGCATATTATTGGCGAACCGTTGGCATTTGTCACATTTCGAGATGAAATTTTCCGCGTCTTCTTCCATCTTAGGCCAATAATACCCTGCTCTGATTAGGGTTCTTACCAAAGATCTTGAACCTGCGTGATTTCCACAATGTCCTTCATGGACTTCTCTTATCACGAATTCCGTCTGATTAGGTCCGAGGCATTTAGCTAGGGGTCTTCCAAACATTTTGCGGTACAAGGTGCCGTGAACTAGACAGTATCTTGTTGTTTTGCGGCGGAGCGCTTGAGCTGCTTTTTTGTCTTCAGGCACGGTACCATTCTGCAAAAAGTTAAGAATTTTGTTTCTCCAGTCCCAAGTTAAATTATTGAAAGACACCTCATTCTTGTTTTGGTCAATTGTCGAATGGAAGAGGTGTACGCCAATAGTGTTGTCTTTATTGTTTACTTCTGTAACTGCTGCAAGGTTTTCCAACACATCTGCCTCAGCATTTTCCTCCCTAGGTATTTGTATCACTTTCCACATTTTGAACTGTCTCACAAGTTCACGTGCCTTTTCTAAGTATTGTTGCATTCGAGTTTCTCGAGCGATGTAAGTCCCCTGCATCTTGTTTACCACCAATTGTGAATCGCTGTTGATCTCGATTTGCTCAATTAACAGCTCTCGTGCCAATTCTAAACCTGCAATAACAGCCTCGTACTCTGCTTCGTTGTTAGTTATTGGATAGCATTTAATAGCTTGCCGTATATTTTCACCTGTGGGTGATATTAGTACGATGCCTAACCCTGCTTCTTTTATATTAGAAGAGCCATCTGTAAATAGGGTCCACTAACCTGGGTTTACACCATTGAAGAGTTGTAATTCCTTTTCTACTTCAGGGGTAATATTATTGCTAAAGTCAGCTACAAAGTCTGCTAGTATTTGTGACTTAATTGTAGTTCTAGGTTGATATGTTATATCATGCTCACTCAATTCTATGGCCCACTTGGCTAATCTTCCTGACAGTTCTTGTTTATGTAAAATATTCCTCAAAAGATATGAAGTCACGACAGTGATTGGATGACATTGAAAGTAAGGACGTAGTTTTCTTGATGCCATTATCAATGCTAAAGCTAATTTTTCTAGATGTGGATATCTAGTCTCAGCATCTAATAAATTTTTGCTTACATAATAAATAGGAGATTGCTTACCTTTTTCCTCTCTTACCAGTACTGCACTTACGGCAATTTCCGAAACAGACAGGTAGATTTATAATCTTTCTCCTTCTTTTGGCTTTGATAGTAATGGTGGTTTTGACAAATAAGCCTTCAAGTCTTTTAAAGCCTGTTGACATTCTTCAGTCCATTCGAACTGATTTTGCTTTTTAAGAACTGAAAAGAATTTAAAACTTTTCTCGGAAGATCTAGAAATAAATCTTCCTAGAGCTTCTATTCTTCCCGTTAATCGTTGAACTTCTTTTTTATTTTTCAAAATTTCTGGTATTTCTTCTATAGCTTTTATTTGAGCTGGATTTACCTCTATTCCTCTATTAGATACAAGGAATCCCATAAACTTACCAGATTGTACTCCGAAGGTACATTTTTCCGGGTTGAGCTTCATATTATACCCGCGTAAGATATCAAAAGTAGTAGAGAGATGTTGAAGATGATCTTCTGCTTGTGTTGATTTTACGAGCATATCATCGATGTAAACCTCCATTATTTTTCCAAAATGTTCTTGAAACATTTTTGTCACTAATCTTTGATAAGTGGCACCTGCATTCTTTAATCCAAAAGGCATAACCTTATAACAATAAGTCCCCCGGTTAGTAATGAAGGAAGTCTTTTCTTCATCCAAGGGCTCCATTTTAATCTGGTTATAACCAGAATATGCATCTAAAAAGCTTAACAATTCATGACCCGCGGTTGCATCGATCATTTGATCTATATGTGGCAAGGGAAATGAATCTTTAGGACATGCTTTAATTAAATTAGTATAGTCCACACATACCCGCCATTTGTCATTCTTTTTCGGTACCACCACTGTGTTGGCTAACCAGTCAGGATACTTTACCTCTCGTATCAAACCTATATTCTAAAGCTTTCGGATTTCTTCATCAATCACTTGATTTTTGAAAGGTCCTTGCTTTCGTTTCTTTTGTTTGACGGGTACGAATGACGGATCTTCGTTTAGTTTGTGGGTCATCACCTCTGGTGGGATACCTGTCATATCTGAATGGGACCATGCAAAACAATCCTCATTAGCTTTTAAATAATTGTCTAACATACCTTTTTGTTCAGGTGTTAATCTTTCCAGCAGTTTTATGCCGATGTAAAGTTTCCTTTCGGGATTTTGTTCAGAGATGGGAACAGTCTCGAGTTCTTCAGCAGTTGTTTTGATATGTTCTTCTTCTTCTGGTTCACGAATGAAATCTGGTATGGAGTGTATGTCTGCATGTTCTGGCTCATCCTGTTTGTTGATGAGCCTCTGTTTGAGAATTCGATGTTTCTCCCGTGTCTTTTTTGTTGTTAAGAGCTATCGAATTGATATTTTTCGAGGTTTGCTGATCACCCCTAATTTGCCTTATTCCCCATTTTGAAGGGAATTTTATCACCTGATGTAGAGTGGATGGGACCGCTTTCATATAGTGAATCCATGGTCTTCCTAGAATAACATTGTAAGCCATTTCCGTATTAATGACTTGGAATTTTGCACTTTTGACGACTCCTTCAGCGTAAGTATTGAGTTCGATTTCTCCTTTAGTTATCACTGTTGAATTATCGAACCCAGATATAGCCCAAATCTTCGGGATCATTTCATTTTCTACTAGCATTTCTTCCACGACTTTTATCAAAATAATATTGACTGAACTGCCTGGATCAATCAATACTCTTTTAACATTAGTGTCATGAATAAGTAAGGATATTACCAGTGCGTCATTATGTGGAAGTATTAATCCACCAAAATCTGCGTCATCAAAAGATATTTGATCTTCCCTCGTCTCTTCTCGAACTCGCTTCCCGTGGGTGCTTATGACTTTTGATGTTAGCTGACAGACTATGCCGTTCACTTCTTCCGCTCCATGTATGACATTGACGGTTTGGTTTGGGGAAGGTGGTTTTGGTGGCTCCTGCATGTTCTTCATATATGCATGTTTACCTTTATCACTAAACAATTCCGTTAAGTAGCCCTGTTTTAATATATGTTCTACTTCACCTTGCAAAAATCTACAATATGTAGTTCTATGTCCATGATCATTGTGGAATTCACACCACTGATCAAGGTTCCTCCTGTTAGGATTAGAACGCATTTTTTTGGGCCATTTAACTTTGTCTCCCATACTTCATAGTATTGAGACAAGTTCAGTGCTACTTACATTAAAGCTATGGTCCCCAATTCGGGTATTACCCCCGGACCGCTCATCTCTATCTCTCTTGGATCTAGATGAAGATGATTTTGTATCTTTTCCTGATGGTCTTGTATTTTGGAACCGGGGACGTGTGTCACGTCTCTAGGGTCCTAGATAAGGATCGTACCTATTTTTGCTTGACCTTTTCTCTGATTCTGGTCGTCTTGTACTAGGGTATTCCTCATCTTTTGATCGGGAAATGATATCTTCTTCGATTCTGAGTTTGGTACTGTACCTGTTATACACATCATTCCATGTTGTGGCTGGGAATTCTCTTAAACTCTCTTTAAGGCATCTCGTGGCTTCTGAGCTTTTATCGTTCAAGTTACTTGTGAATGCCATGGCTGCCCAGTTGTCAGGCACCCTTGGTAGTTGCATTCTTTCCCGTTGGAACCTGTCCACAAACTCACGAAGCAATTCTGTGTATCCTTGTTTTATCTTGAATATATCTTCCATTCGTTTTTCAACTTTTTGTGCACCAGAGTGTGCTTTTATAAACGAATCTGCAAGTTCAACAAAAGAATCTATAGAGTTTTCAAGGAGAAGAGAACACCAGGTTAAAGCTCCTTTCGTGGATGTTTCTCCGAATTTCTGGACAAGGACTGATTCGATTTCCTCTTTTGTTAAATCATTGCCTTTTACTCCAATGGTGAAAGCAGTCACGTGATCATGTGGGTCAGTTGTTCCATCATATTTGGGAACGTCAGGCATTCTAAACTTCTTGGGTATAGGTAATGGAGCTGCACTTGGCTTCCAAGGCTGTTGAGAATACCTATCTACATCGATTCCCTTGATAATAGGCGGAACACCAGGGATTTGCTCGATGCGATCGTTCTGTTCTTTCATCTGTTTCTGCATGGTTAGTAATAAATTTTGTAACTCAGAATTATTAGTCGTACCTGATCTTGTTTCTAAAGATTCATTTGGAGTGTCTCCCCTGGCTGAGTTTATTAACCCAGATTGAGGATTTTCCGCTACGATTGTATTACTTTGAGGCGGTACTGGTGGTACTGGTGGTGCTTATGGCAACCCTCTTGCAAATTCTTGCAAAGCTTTTCCCACATAATTAGCAATCATTTGTTTTATTCGATCTTGTTCTACTGTTTGATCATCATTATTATGATGATTATTAGATCTAACTGGAGATGATTCCCTTGAAGCACGCGGGGTTCCTCGAGGAGATGAAACTGGGGTTCCATTTCTTTGTTGGTTGTTGTCGTCAGTGTTGTTGACGTTGTTGTTGTTGTTGTTGTCGTTGTTGGAAATCCGACATGATTTAAAGGATATCAATTGGTAAACGCACTATGATTATCAGATTCCCGGTAACGGAACCAATTTGTTTAACCAAAGAATAAGATTCCTTGACCAAAGCTATTTTAAGATAAACTCGGGTTACTGATAATCGAATGAATAAAATAACGAATAAAGAAACAGAAATTGATAGCAATATAGAGTGCAAGAAGTAAAGTAGTTTGTATTCGAGAATTCAGATGATCATGTTTGTTACATTTCTTCCCTTTTATAGAGGGATTTTCCTAGTACAACGTTTTGATTCCTGTAATGATTGCTCATTAATGACTAATTATTGCATTAATGAGGCGTTACAAAGGTGAATCGTAACTATTATTTTAGGAATTATGTAACGTGTGAGTCATTAACTGTTGATTCTCGAATCTTATCCGTGGCTTCATTTGGGTGCTCCATGACCGCATCTCTTCTTCTTCATTAGGTTTCCCGTGGCTGATACACTCGTGGTTGATGAATCAATTCCGTGCCTGTTGAGTTAATCTCGTACCTGCCTGTTGCTTTGTCTATGTTCATTTCGACCGTGTCTCTTCTTCCTCGATAATCTTCTCGTGGCTGTTATATTAAAAAATATGCTGACAGTATCTCTTTTATCCCGTGCCTCCGTGTATCTTTACCTCCACATGTGTTGTTTTCTTTGGTCCACATAGTTGGCTGAGTCATCCAGATTTTGCCTACGTGTAAAGCTACTCTTTTTTTACCAATACAGTGTGTTTAAGGCATGTGAAATCTGGCCCATTTGTACTTCGAGGTTCGTTATAGAGGTATTGTGAGAGGCCAACTGAGCATCAAATTCGGCATTTCTCTCCATCATCTGCTTGAACATAATTTCAATTCTACCCATATCAGAGCCCGATGAACTTTGCCCTTGAGATTGGTACGGGGGTGGGTTGCTTGGTTGTTGGTACATCGGGGGCCTTTGAAAGCCCGACCCCCGATTACCTTTTCCTCCCCAGTTGTTGTTGTTGTTTCCCCCATTCCAATTTTCCTCATTGTTGTTCCCACATTGTCTGTCATTATTGTTCCCTCATTGACGATCGTTGTTGTTGTTTCCCCAATTCCGAGCATTGTTGTTGTTATTCCAAGTTCTTGGTCTTTGATTCCCCCAACTTTGGTTATTGCCTCTGTTTCTCCAACTTTGGTTGTTGTTTTGACTGTTTCCTTGACCCTGATAGTTGTTTGCATACATCACATCTTCTTCTTGGGCATCATACTCTTCATCTTGGCCATACCCACTAGGCCCTTGGTGACTTTGATTGTTATGGTTTTTCTTAGAGTTCCCTCGAGGTCTCCTTTGATTTCCTTGCATGTTCACTCCTTCCATAGCATTCACTTGCTTCGGCCCTTGCAATTGTTGTAGTTGGACTTTGGCAAGTTGAGTCATGGTAGTAGTGAGCTCGGCAATTGCTTGCCCTTGTTCTTAGAGCTCTTTATGGAGACTATTCACACCGGTATCTCCTTGAGGCACATTGGATCTACTTTTACAAGTCGATGATGTTTCGGCCATCTCATCTAGAATCTCACATGCCTCGGGATAAGTCAACTTCATAAAATTTCCACCGGCCAACTGATTGAAAACACATTGATTCACAGTGTTAATCCCTCGGTAGAAAGTCTGTTGGATCATGGCTTCAGTCATGTCGTTGTTCGGACATTCCTTAATCATGGTCCTATATCTCTCCCATATCTCATGTAAGGGCTCATTGGGTTCTTGTTTGAAGGCCAATATTTCATCTCGAAGCGCCGTCATATGACTCGGGGAAAAGAATTTGGCAATGAATTTGTCCGCTAGCTCATCCCAAGTTGATATTGAATGGTTGGGAAGACACTCGAGCCAATCAAGGGCTTTCCCCTGAAGAGAGAAAGGGAACAACGTGAGTCGTATTGCATCCTCTGAGACATTTGTCTGTTTACTTCCTCAGGAAGTATCTACGAAGCCCTTGAGATGCTTATAGGCATTCTAGTGTGCGGCTCCGGTGAAATACCCCTGTTGCTCTAGGAGGGTGAGCATCACGTTTGTAATTTGGAAGTTCCCTGCCTGAATCCTCGGCGAGACAATAGCACTAGCATACCCCTCATTTGGAAGGACCCGAGGGGCAGCTCTAGGAGGTAGAGGCGGGGGAGGGTCTAGGATATCATCTTGTAGATTGGCCTGTCGCCCCCTTCTTTGTGGAGGTAATTGCTGATTTCCTCCTCTTGATTGTCATATACCTCCTCCCCCGCTATAACTTTTCCCATTGGATCCTCCATTTTTCTACCTGAGTAGATTAAACAAAAAGGTTAAAAACAGAAGGAAAGGAAAACACTTAACGCTACTAGACACGTGGATAATCAACACCGTCTTAACTCCCCGGCAACGGCACCAAAAAGTGATCGGCTCTCACCCTCGCTACTATTTAGAGTAGGAAGGCAAGGGTCGTGTAGATTTTACCCGAAAGGTCGGGATCGAATCCTCAGGGAGTCAACAATTAGAGTGAGTGTCTATGTGAACTAGTAGAGCTTCGTGTTTCTAATTGCACTTCTCATAATAGGGTATTTTGAACTATATTAAGTATTGAGCTACTGTTAAAGGCTAATTGATTAACTAATTTGTTTTGATGTTGTTTTCTTATAAGGATAAAGTCACTAGGGTCACGACTTTCACCTAGGAGGATACTTAATGTATTTCAATGTTCTACGGTGAGGATGTTGATAAGGGATACAGCTATAACCAATGCACGAATGTGCCCACTCTATACCTCTCGGTAGTTTGAGTGGCTTTGCCCGAATTGCCTCTCTCGAGGCCAATTGGGTGTCAATTTATCAAGCAATTGAAGTTCAAGTAGGGTATTACTCTCTCGAGGTTTAACCCGTTAATTAGGGATCAAGTAGGGTTTTACCATTTCTGGGTTCAACCCAATTGTTTGGAACTACCAATCTCTTGATAATGCCCTAATTCCTTGTTAGGCTAATTTTCTAAACTCAAGTCCTGTTTCTCAAGAAGGACCCAAGTCATGGAAAGGTTAATTAGTGTTTGCAACCACTAATTATAGCAATAAGAACCCTAAATTAGCCAAAATAACAAATACCCATAAACATCCAAACCCTAATTTTAGAAACCCATCAAATATCCACACTAGGGTTGAGCCACAACCCTAGCTAATGGGTCTAGCCACTCATAATCAAAGATAAATTCAATGAAAGAGATGTAATAGAACCCATATTAATGATTCTTAACAGTAAAATCAAGGGTTCAATGTTAAAAATGCAAGAAATAAGCTAAAACGATGAAGAACTAGCTATTCACGAGCTCTTCCGTTCAGAAAATTCTAAGATTACAAAAGATAACCTAAAATAATTACAAAATAATCAATTTATACTCAGCCGAAAATCTGGACAAAAATTCCCCTGCAGGGCTACCGCGGTCCGCGGTGGATGACTGAAGTTATATCCTGAGTCTCTGAAGGTGCTCTACCATGGACTGCGGTAAATGGACCGCGACCGCGGTGAGTATGGGCCTTGAATTACACTTCTTTGAACCTCTGGACCGCGGGCCGCGGTAATTGGACTGCGGCCGCGGTGGAATGTAGCTTTGAGTGAAGGTCTCTGAATCTTGCCACCGAGATCCGCGAAGATTAGACCGCTACCGCGGTGGCTTCTTGCTTAGAATGCCCCTCTGAATCTCACCACTGCGGTCTGCGAAGAATGTACCGCGACCGCGGTGGGATATGCTGCCTGAATGCTTCTCTGAAATTTACCACCGCGGTCCGCGGAGAATGGACCGCGACGGCGGGGGCATTTGCCTTTGTCACTTTTGTTGTTCTTGGTACTTGTGCCAGATTCACTCCTGTTTTGAGCATATTCTTGACTGAATGTCATCATTTCTATTTCAATCCTGCAACAAGCACAACATATAAGCTTTCGGGGCTACTTTGTGTATAAATATAACAAAAACCTAAGCATAGAAGGGCGGAAAAACAAGGTAAAAATCCTAGTTATCAGGTAGCCCAGTATTTATGTCAATCGCGTCGCATGATCGATTCGCAGACGGGGTAATGGATGCATCTAAGGTTAGTGTCGCTCGACCCTCGGCAGTCCACATTTATTTTCGCTTCGCTTCGGCCGTACGCTTCGGCATATTATGTGCTATGTATTTGACTGAGAGTCTTATTGTTATTATCAAATAAATTGTTCTTAGTGGAGGGGACTTAGGACATTTATTGATATTATTATTTGACACTTGCGGGTAGATTTTAATTCACATACTTGATATTCCATGTCTACTTGATTGCCATGACTGTTAATCCTGTCTAGATTTATTTAATTATACTAGTGCTAATGACCCTAGTGAGTAATACGTCTACCTCTCGTCACTACTTCTTCGAGTTTAGATGAGATACTCACTGGGTACATATTTGTTTATATGTACTCATGCTACGCTTCTGTACTTAATTGTACAGGTTTGAGGCTGGTGCATCTGGTTATCATACCGGAGCGAGATCTTGAGGGTACTATCTGGCTTAGACTACACGGTGAGCTGCTCTTCCTGGCGTTCCTAAGCAGTACTGTGGAGTTTCTATTATTTTTGGATATTTCTGTCTACCCCTTTCAGACAGTCGTACATTTATTTTGTCTATTCGTATATCCCACTAGTCGCCTGTGGACTTGTGACACTAGGACTTGGCATACGTAGTTGGTTTTCCTAGTATTTTTCTATACTTTATATGTTGGTAAACGATCTTTTGAGTTTCATTTAATCAAGTTGCATCACTTGACTGTTTTCTTTAAATGATTTCCTAACTTAAAATTTGGCAAGTACTTAAATATCTAACTAAGTGAAGTAACTTCGGTAGTAAACTAGTGTTGGCTTGCCTGACTCCGGTGTTGGGCGCCATCACGACCTGAGTAGGAATTTGGGTCGTGAAAACATGGTATCAGAGCTCTAGTTTCACGTAGGTCTCACAAGTCACAGGCAAACCTAATAGAGTCTTGAAGATTGATACGGAGACATCTGTATTTATCTTCGGGAGGCTATAGGGTGTTAAGAAACCTCTCTTTATTCCTATTCTATCGTGCAGTCTATGGTTACTAATACACATTCTTCTATTCTCTCACAGATGGTAAGGACACGCGCAGCCGACGTTCCAGACCCGGGAGATGCCGCTACCCCCGCCGTCCGAGGTCGTGGCAGAAGCCGGGGGAGGGCACCGTCCTGAGGTAGGGGATGAGGGCGTCATAGAGTTGCTCCATTAGCACCCCCTGAGGATCCCATTATTGACAAGCAGGGTGAGGTTCCCCCAGCAGAACCAGCTTCGATGGATTTCATGACTGCACCAGGCTTCCAGGAGGTCATGGGTCGTATGATGTGGTTCATGGACACTATGACCCATGCTAGTTTATTTCCAGCGGATCCTGCCACATCTCAGGCGGGAGGGGGAGTTCTGACCCCTACCACCCAGGCCGCGGGTCATGCAGCGGCAGTATATCAGACTCCGGGTACTCTGCCCATGGGTGGAGCATAGCCAGCAGCAGCAGCATCAGAGCTAAGATCAGCTGCGGACGGTGATCCGCAGAAGTTGCTCGATAGATGGACTTGATTGCACCCTCCTGTCTTCGGAGGTGAGAGGAGAGAGGATGCTCAGGACTTCATTGATAGGTGCACGGACAGACTGCACAACATGAGTATTTTGGAGTCCCATAGGGTTGATTTCACTACTTTTCAGCTAGAGGGCAGGGCCCGCAGATGGTGGCAGTCATTTATCCTTGGTAGGCCAGCAGGTTCCCCTCCACTCACATGGGAGCAGTTCACTCAGTTGTTCCTGGATAGGTATATTCCACCCTTAGAGAGAAGAGATGCGGTATCAGTTTGAGCAGCTGGAGCAGGGGTAGATGTCGATGACAGATTACGAGGCCAGGTTTTTCTGAGTTATCTCGTCATGCCCTTATGATTCTTCCTACTGATGCGGAGAGAGTGCGGAGGTTTGTAGCTGGATTGCACTCAGTAATTAGGGACAACATGGCCTGAGAGGTGGAGATGGGTACTCCCTATCAGCTTGCGGTCGATATAGCTCGTCGGATTGAGGGTTATCGATCGAGGGGCAGAGAGCAGGGTCAGCAGGACAAGAGAGTTAGATTTTCTAGAGATTTCAGAGGTGCGCTAGGCAGGGGCAAGGGTCAATTAAGCAGAGGCCAGGATAACAGGCCTCCATATTCAGCTCTTCCACCACCTCCCCGTGGTGCTCCAGTGAGACCATATTTCAGCACCATGCCGGAGAATTCTTACCACCCACCAGCCATTCAGGGTTCCTCCGGTGGGCATTCAGGTCATCAAGGTTCTCCTAGTCCTTACTTCAGTGCCATGCCAGAGGGTTCTCACCGTCCCCCAGCTATACAGGGTTCTTCGTCAGGGCAGCAGGTCATGCCTTCAGTGAGGTGTTATGAGTGTGGGTATTCAGGCCATATGAGGAGGACTTGTCCCAGGTTTCAGGGCAAGTCTATTCAGCAGAGTTATCAGCCCGCATTCTCAGCACTGGCGCCCTTTCCACCTGGAGGTGGAGGACAGGCTGGTAGAGGTCGTCCCAGAGGTAGAGGCCAGGCAAGGGAAGCTCAGTTAGCTCCTATTCAGTCTAGCGGAGGTCAGTCTTCAGGTACACCAGCTAGATTCTATGATATTCCCGCCCGATCAGATACAGTGGCCTCAAACGCCGTGATCACAGGTACTATTTCAGTATATGGTAGGGAGGCATCAGTGCTATTTGATCTAGGATCCACTTATTCATATGTGTCATCCTGATTTGCTTGTTTTCTAGATGTTCCTCGCGAGTCCTTGGATTCTCCTATATATGTGTCCACTCCTGTGGGCGATTCTGTGGTGGTAGACCGGATCTATCGGTCTTGTGTGATCACGCTCTGTGGATTCGAGACCAGAGCGGACCTCCTGTTGCTCGACATGGTTGATTTTGAGATTATCTTGGGGATGGATTGGCTATCTCCCTATCATGCCGTCTTGGATTTCCAGGCCAAGACGGTTACTTTGGCCATGCCGGAGTTTCCTAAGCTGGAGTAGAAAGGTTCCTCAGTCACTGTAGCCAATAGAGTTATTTCCTTCCTGAAGGCTCTATATATGGTCGAGAAGGGTTGTCTGGCGTATCTTGCTTATGTGTGGGACACCACCGTCGAGTCTCCGCCGATTGATTCAGTGCCATTTGTTTGAGAGTTTGCGGATGTCTTTCCTTCAGACCTTTCGGGCATCCCTCCAGATCGAGATATCGATTTTTGTATTAATGTAGCTCCAGGAACTCAGCCTATTTCTATTCCCCCGTACCGTATGGATCCGAAGGAATTGAGGGAGTTGAAGGAGCAGCTTGAGGAGTTGTTGGCTAAGGGGTTTATCAGATCGAGTGTGTCTCCATGGGGTGCTCCAGTCCTATTTGTGCAGAAGAAGGATGGGTCTATGCGGATGTGTATTGACTACCGCCAGTTGAATAAGGTCACCATTAAGAACAAGTATCATTTGCCACACATTGATGACATGTTTGACAAGTTGCAGGGTGCTAAAGCGTTTTCTAAGATTGATTTGAGATCGGGGTATCACCAGCTGAAGATTCGAGCCTCGGATGTTCCGAAGACTACTTTTTGTACGAGATATGACCATTATGAGTTCCTAGTGATGTCCTTTGGCTTGACTAATGCCCCAGCAGCATTCATGGACTTGATGAATAGGGTGTTCAGATCGTATATTGATTCCTTTGTCATTGTCTTCGTTGATGACATCTTGATTTACTCACGTAGCCTGGGCGAGCATGAGCAGCATTTGAGAGTTGTGCTCCAGACCTTGCGGGAACAGAAGCTATATGCTAAGTTCTCCAAGTGTGAGTTCTGGTTGGATTCCGTGGCATTTTTGGGGCATGTAGTATCCGTAGAAGGTATCAAGGTTGATCCTCGGAAGATTGAGGCAGTTTAGAGTTGGCTGCATCCTACTTCAGCTACAGAGATCAGGAGTTTCTTGGGTCTAGCAGGCTACTATCGTCGATTTGTGTAGGGAGTTTCATCCATTGCATCCCCGCTGACTAGATTGACTCAAAGAATGCCCCGTTCCGATGGTCTGACGAGTGTGAGGCGAGCTTTCAGAAGCTCAAGACAACATTGACCTCAGCACCTGTTCTAGTATTGCCTTCTAGTTCTGGGATGTATACAGTGTATTGCGACGCTTCACGCGTTGGCTTGGGGTGTGTATTGATGCAGGAAGGGAGAGTTATTGCTTATGCTTCGCGCCAACTGAAGGTTCATGAGAATAATTATCATGTGCACGATTTGGAGTTGGCGGCGATAGTTCATGCTCTTAAGATTTGGAGGCATTATTTATATGGGGTGTCTTGTGAGGTTTATACAGACCACCGCAGCTTGCAGCACTTGTTCAAGCAGAGGGATCTTAGTTTGAGGCAGCGCAGGTGGCTTGAGTTACTAAAGGATTATGACATCTCCATTCTTTATCATCCGGGCAAGGTGAATGTAGTGGCAGATGCTTTGAGCTGGAAGGCAGAGAGTATGGGTAGTTTGGCTTATATTGCAGCGGAGGAGAGACCTATAGCCTTGGACATTCAGTCCTTGGCCAATCGCTTGGTGATATTAGATCTTTCAGAGCCTCGTCGAGTTCTTGCACATGTGGTTGCTCAGTCTTCATTATTGGGAGATATTAAGGCTCGGCAGTATATGATCCACGCTTGGCAGAGCTACAAGAGACAATGGTTCAGGGTGGTTCTAAGGAGGTTACCATTGGCGAGGACGGTGTTCTGAGACTTCAGGGTCGTTTGTGTGTTCCTAATGTTGATGGCCTGAGGCAAAGGATTCTAGAGGAGGCACACAGTTCTCGGTATTCTTTTCATCCTGGTGCTACGAAGATGTATCGTGATTTGAAGTAGTATTTTTGGTGGAGACGGATGAAGAGGGACATTATGGATTATGTGGCTAGGTGTCTTAATTACCAGCAGGTTAAATGTGAGCACCAGAGGCCAGGAGGCCTGTTTCAGCATATGCCCATTTCTGAGTGGAAGTGGGAGCGCATAACTGTGGACTTCGTGGTTGGGTTGCCTCGGACTTTGCGGAAGGTTGATGCGGTTTGGGTCATTGTGGATATATTGACCAAATCAGCGCATTTCATTCTTGTAGCTACTACTTATACTTCTGAGAGGCTAGCCCAGATCTACATTTGGGAGATAGTCCGGTTACATGGTGTGCCGGTGTCCATTATATCAAATCGAGGTCCTCAGTTCACCTCGCACTACTAGAGAGCATTGCATAGTGAGATGGGTACCCAGATAGATCTCAGCACAGCATTTCACCCTCAGACTGATGGCCAGTCGGAGCGTACAGTTCAGATATTGGAGGACATGCTCAGGGCATGTGTGATTGACTTTGGAGGTCAGTGGGACCAGTTCTTGCCTTCGGCCGAGTTCGCTTACAATAATAGTTATCAGTCCAGCATTGATATGTCCCCATTCGAGGCTTTATATGGTCGGCGATGTCGTTCCCCCATCGAATGGTTTGATCCTGGAGAGGCTAAGTTATACGGTACGGACCTAGTGAGAGATGCCTTGGAGAAGGTGAAGTTGATTCAGGAGAGGCTTCGCACAACACAGTCCAGACAGATGAGTTGCGCGGATTAGAGGGCACGTGATGTGTCATTTATGGAGGGAGATAAGGTTTTGCTGAAGGTTTCACCGATGAAGGGTATTATGAGATTCGAGAAGAAGGGCAAGCTGAGCCCGAGGTTCATAGGTCCTTTCGAGGTATTGAGGCGAGTTGGAGGGGTCGCTTATGAGCTTGCCTTACCTCCCAGCTTATCAGGAGTCCATACGGTGTTCCATGTATCCATGCTCTGGAGATATCACGCCAACTTCTCTCATGTTGTTGATTTCAGTACTATTCAGTTGGATGAGGGACTGGGCTACGAGGAGGAGCCAGTTGATGTTGTTGATAGACAGGATCGCCAGTTGAGATCCAAGAGAGTTTCTATCGTAAGGGTCCAGTGGAGGGGAAAACCGGTCGAGGAGGCCACTTGGGAGTCCGAGGAGGACATGCATAGCAGATATCCGCACTTATTCAGCACTTCAGGTATGATTCTAGACCCTTTCGAGGACGAACGTTTGTTTAAGAGGTGGAGAATGTAACGACCCGACCGGTCGTTTCGCGTATTCGGACCCCGTTTCCCTAAATAAGACTTTCCGTAGCGGATTATCGTGATTTGTGACTTGCGGGGGCGGGCGGTTCGGGATTCGGAAGTGTTTAGGATGGTATAGGAACACTTAGTTCCTTAAGGTTGGCTTTTAAGGCCAAGTTTGACTTCGGTCAACGTTTTGAGTAAACGACCTCGGAATTGAGTTTTGACGATTCCAGTAGCTTCGTATGATGATTTCGTACTTGTGCGTATGTCCAGAATGGGTTTTGGATGACCCGGGAGCATTTCGACGCCAAATAGCGAAATAGAGTTTCCATAAGTTCATAATTTGGTTTAGAACGTTTTTTTATGTTATCGAGGTCCGAACGGAATTCCGAGACCAGGAATAGTTCCGTTATGTCATTTATGACTTTCTTGCAAAATTTGGTGCCATTCCGAGTAGTATATGTCGATTCGGCGACCAAATTCAAGAACATGAATTTTCTTAAGTTTGATTCTAGGGGTTTTGAGGTGTGATTTTGAGTTTTAGCGTTGTTTTAGGTATTCCGAAGGCTCGAGCGAGTCCGTAATATGATTTAGGACTTGTTGGTATAATTGCGCGGGGGCTCGGGTGGGCCCAGGTGCTTCCCGTACACCAAACGGAGCCAAAAACTAGTCGCTTCAGCTGTTGGTGCACAAGATCTGGCGTGACCGCAGGTGTGGTTTCCCAGGTCGCAGATGCGACCCCCAGGGGAGCTGGTCCAAATCGCAGGTGCGGGACTTCCTCCGCAGGTGCGACCTCTGGCTCGCAGGTGCGGTCCTCGAGCCGCAGGTGCAAGATCACTGAAGGCAGTGATCTCATTTAATACGGGATTTGGCCATTTTTCACCATTTCTTCTCCTCCATTGCGATTTTGAGGGTTTTCAAGAGGGTATTCGGCCTAGCTACTATAAGGCAAGTAATTTCCATTTAAATGTTGGTTTATTACATCAAATCTTAGGTATATTAACACCCAATTAGTGCAAATCAAAGGGGTTAGAGTGGAAACCTAGGGTTGATGAACTTTAGAGAATTTCACCACTTATCTACGATGAAATCATACAAAAACTGTATATTAATGATCCTTAGGCTATGGGTGAGTGTTTCCTTCGAGAATTTTTGGAATCCGAATGTGTGGTCCCGGGGGTGAATTTTGGGATTTCTTCAAGAAATGAATTTACTAAATAAGTAGGAAAATTTCCATACTTTGAGCATGCATTGACATATTTATATATCATTTGACTAGTTTCGAGTCCTCGGGTGTAAAGTTTGGAGTTTCGGGCGCGTTCTTGACCCGGGAAGTAGGTTCTACGCGAGGCTAGTCTCCTTTCCAACCTTGTAATAGGGAATTGTCCCCATAGGTAAATGTAATTGATAAAATTAACCGTTATTTGTGGGGGCTACGCACGCGCAAAGTGACGAGAGCCCATGCGTAGCTACTACTATGTTATGTCGGGTAGAATTTAGGATTTCATAAGCATGCCTTTATGTGCCTTACCTGTATCCTTGCATGTGTCCATGGTTGCTTATTATCTTTGATATTGATATGAGGATTTTAGGAAGTTACGTGTAAGTATAAAGATTTAAATCTCTGATTTCAAGTATAATCCATGATAAATTCCTTAAGTTCCTGATGATCCTGTGTATGTCTACGAGCACCCGTGTCGCATGTATGATTCGCGAGCGTGGTAGCCCTATATTTATGTCAACCGCATCGCATGATCGATTCGCAAGCAGAGTAATGGATGCATCTATGGTTCGTGCCGCTCGACCCTCGGCAGTGCACATTTATTTTCGCGTCGCTTCGACCGTACGCTTCGGCATATTATGTGCTATGTATTTGACTGAGAGTCTTATTGTTATTATCAAATAAATTGTTCTTAGTGGAGGGGACTTGGGACATTTATTGATATTATTATTTGACACTTGCAGGTAGATCTTAGTTCACATACTTGATATTCCATGTATACTTGATTGCCATGACTGTTAATCCTGTCTAGATTTATTTAATTATACTAGTGCTAATGACCCTAGTGAGTAATACGTCTACCTCTCGTCACTACTTCTTCGAGTTTAGACGGGATACTAACTAGGTACATATTTGTTTATATGTATTCATGCTACGCTTCTGTACTTAATTGTACAGGTCCGGAGGCTGGTGCATCTGGTTATCATATCGGAGCGCGATCTTGAGGGTACTATCTGGCTTAGACTACACGGTGAGCTGCTCTTCATGGCGTTCCTCAGCAGTACTGTAGAGTTTCTATTATTTTTGGATATTTTTGTCTACCTCTTTCAGACAGTCATACATTTATTTTGTCTATTCTTATATCCCACTAGTCGCCTGTGGACTTGTGACACTAGGTCTTGGCATACGTAGTTTGTTTTCCTAGTATTTTTCTATACTGTATATGTTGGCAAACGATCTTTTGAGTTTCATTTAATCAAGTTGCATCACTTGACTGTTTTCTTTAAATGATTTCCTAACTTAAAATTTGGCAAGTACTTAAATATCTAACAAAGTGAAGTAACTTCAGTAGTGAACTAGTGTTGGCTTGCCTGACTCCGGTGTTGGGCGCCATCACGACCTGAGTAGGAATTTGGGTCGTGACACCCTAACTTCAAACCCTACAATTTATTTAGATCTGTAACAGATCTGTGTATATTATGAGGTTTCTACATGTTTTCCTCAAAAAAGCTTCCTGTTTCTAAACGATTCTTCACTTTTTCTAAACTAGGGTTTCTTAACCCCTTTTCAAAAAATGATTCTTCTTCTGATTTTAAGTGTTTTCTACTATGTTTGAAAGATTTACCTATGTTTTTCCTTTGTCTGATTTATTATGTTAAACCCCTAAGTCCCTTGATCTTAATCCTGGGTTCTGAGTCTTTCTTTGATAATATGTTCGTTCAATCTATATGTGTGCTTGTTTCTCAAGAATGTTCTATGTTTTTTTGTGATTTTTACCATATTTGCCTTATTAGGGACGCGGGCCCGGGGGTCAGGTTTTGACCGGTTTCGTATTTTTGGATTAAATTTGATATCTTTCGATTGGAAATTGTTCCTTAAGCACATATTGATGATAAAAATCTGAACTTGGTGATTTGGAGCCTTCGGAGGTTGATTCGAGAGGCAAGTGTGTTGTGGAATAGTTTCGGGCTAGTTTTGAGGTAAGTAATGTCTTTAAATCCTGTCCTGAGGGTATGAAACCCCAGACCATGCACCCTTTCACGGGTTTTGAAATGCAAAGGTTTAAACTTTGGAGATATATTCCTTACTTAGGCGACTATTGAGTTGCGAAAACGGCCTTTAAAGCTTATTTCCAATAGTACTATATATACTTGATATGATTTGGGCTGTAAGCCATGTTTGGGGCCTGGTGCCGATTTGTCTACCCCTTGGGGGATGTTTTTACCATTTTCCTCACTGATATGTTATGATTTATCACTCAGTCTTTTCTATGGAATTGTTTTGACACTCAGAGTATTTTGATACTACTTCTTGAAAATGAAACACTATTTTTGGGTCGAGAACCCGGTATACTTGTGGCCTGAAGGGCAAATTGAGAGTGTCTGACTGAGTGAGGCTGCTGGCCTATATTGTGAGGATGTTATGACATGAGTGAGGCTGTTGGCCTATATTGTGAGGATGATATGATATGAGTGAGGCTGCGGGCCTATATTTTGTGTGATTTATGCCATGTTGTGGCTTATTATAGCGCTTGGGCTGTAGGAGCCACTCCGGAGTCTGTACACACCCCCAGTGAGCACAGGTACCTAATGAGTGATGCTCGCGGGGCTTATGCTGAGTAATTATGAGGTTTCCTGATGGGCAGAGTGATTGTGAGGTTGCCTGATGGGAAGAGTGATTGTGAGGTTGCCTGATGGGCAGAGTGATTGTGAGGTTACCTGATGGGCTAATACTGAAAGATATTGTGATGAGAAATGATTATGGCCCGAGGGGCAGTTTTATGAAGATTTTTACTGAGTTTTCGAATTATGATTTACTTCGTTTTCAAACTGGTTTTACTGAGAATTTCACTGAGATATACTGATATCACACCTGTTTTCAAAGGATTTCTGGAAATTAGTTTTGAACCTATGTAATTGTTGAATACTACCTGGTGACTTGGTGTTTTACTGGCTATCGTGAAATTGTTTATTTGTACTATGTGTTTTATAATTCTCAGACTGTGATTTATTTTCATTACTACTGAATGGCATACTCATAAAGACTTCTTGTGCCTCTGTGCACAGATCTAGGTGTCGAATTGGAGCAGTAGCTGCCTTGTTCGTTAGCAGCGGTTCTGTCACGACCCATACTGGAGGATCATGACTAGCACCCGGGCCATACTTTCCGAACACCAACGTACATTTTATCTAACCTTCTTATTATCTTTAAGGGATAACGAGATCAATATAAATGGTAGATATGAATCATGAACATACATCACATGGGATGACAAGATTGCTAAGAAACTACATAAAAGGTACGAGCTACAACGCTGCCATGAAAGACTATACAACAAAA
>MDKH01003848.1:0-12003 GCA_005239495.1 Nicotiana undulata | reverse complement strand
TGTATGTTTTTCCTGTAATGCCTTAAATATGTTTTCTTGTAATGCCTGATATGTTTTTTTTCTTTGTAATGCTTCATATGATTTGTTGTGATGCCATATGTACTACAAAATTATGTTTTGCATCACATTATTCTTCTGAGGCGGAATTGAAAAGAAATTGTGAAATATATGGGAGCGGGCCGTATGCCACGGCGGAATTGAAAAGTAATTGAAATATATGGGATCGGGCCGTACGCCATGGCAGTGTTGAAAGCAATTTAAATATATGGGATCGGGCCGTACGCCACGGCAGTGTTGAAAAGAAATTGAAATGAATATGGGATCGGGCCGTACGCCACGACGAGTGTAGAAAGTACCTTATGGGAGCGGGCCGTACGCCACGGTGGATCTAAGAATTTGTGATTATTGTTTCATTCGGCGGTCTTAATCTTGAAAGTGCTTTATTGTTTAAGTTCAGTAGCTGTTTGGATTTTTCTGCTTTTAGTATATGTACTTGTTGCTTATTTCCCTGACATGCCTACTGTATTTCATCATATTTTATCATATGTTATTACCGTTGGACCTTAGTGAGTATCGAGTCGACCTCTCGTCACTACTTCTTCGAGTTTAGGCGGGATACTCACTGGGTACATATTTATTTAATATGTACTCATGCTGCACTTTCTTTTCTTTTCTGTACTTGACTGTACAGGTCCGGAGGCTGGCACGTATGACTATCACGGTGAGCGTGGTCATACTTCACGGTGAGCTGCTTTCCCGACGACTTTCTAGCAGCGCCCTGGAGCTCTTTTGTTGTATTCCTCTGTCCATTTCATTCAGACGGAGACTCTGTATATATTGTCGTCATTGTATATTCAGTAGTTGCGTATGACACTCGTGACACTAGTTCCTGACACACACGCGTAGTGTATTTATATTTTTGGGGTTTTGGGATGTATATCCATGTGTATGTTATATCTCGTCTTTGTATCTACTATGACTTACTTTCGCTCAAGGCTAGTATCATGTTAGTTGTTATAACTTGTATTATCTGACTTGTTTAATTAGATGGGAAGGGTAGCACTTGGTGTAGTTTGCGTTGGCTTGCCTAACCCCGTCGTTGGGCGCCATCACGACTCGGATTAGGATTCTAGGTCGTGACAGGCACAAGTCAGGAAAAACTAGTCTAAAGGATAACTAGTTGTTAGGGGTACAAAATTAGGTAGGGCAAGAATATACTAAGTGACAAACATAGTCATAGGAGCACATTACACACTTAGAGTGAAGATCTTAACAGGTTAAGGCGTACTAATAACATAAATTAATCACTATAGAAGTTCAGAATCAGGCAGAAAACAGGAGTAGGCCACAAGACCAATGCAAACACTCAAATAGCCAATACATTAAGCTAAACATGCTTCGAAATGTCCAAATTGCCTAAGTTAAATACAAATACATTTTCAGGGGGCTAACAGTTTATAGGCAGAATCACACATGAAGAGAATCAAGAAAATATATCAAGTCATGCAATTTCAGAGAACATATATATATGCTAATTAGAACATAATGGAAATAAACATTGCGAAGATTGAGAACTAACCAGTTATTGCTCAACAAACAAGAAAAGAACATCAATATGACCCAAAATCCCAAATGCGTCAAGTTCCCAAGGGTTTCAAAGAACCCAACACAGTGCTCACACCCAAGAAAGGTCGGAAAAGTAGGAAGTCCAGTGGCCTTGGCTTTCATCCGGACAAGAGCCAAAAATAGAACAAAAGAACATATGAACACAGAGTAAAGCCCTTAATTTTGAGTAGAGATTTTTTAGCAATTGAATTCTTGTCTAGAAGGGAATGGGGGGAGGGGTTTATATAATATTAAGAATCAAACAGTAACAGAGTGATTTAAGCAACAAACAAGGAAAATAAATATACAAATAGGTCTGAAAATCAATTTAAGAAATCTTTAAATCCTAGTTTTTTTAGGGAAAGTAAATATCAACATAATACAAATAAAAATCGGACTCACAGTAGCATAGGACAAATATAGACAAAATAATACTCAAAAGTTAGGGATTTGAACCATTTTTGGTTCGATTTCGGAGAGATCTGCTTGCCATGTTTAGGCAAGCACTATAAGAGAATGGAAAGTACCAAAGAGGGGTCGAGTATGATAAGTAATAGCAATCGAGTCCCATATTTGGTGGGATTAGGAGAAGATACGGGGGGGGGGGGGGGGGGGGGGGCTTAGGGTTTCTGAAGGAGGGAGAAGGGAGATGAGAGGATACAGAGGCGGCGGGCAAAGGGGAAATGGGGTTAGGGTTAGGGGTTAGGTTAATTAAAGGGAGGGAAATAATAAGGTGTCACGACCCCAAAACTACCTAGTCGTGATGGTGCCTATCTTAATACTAGGCCAGCCCATATTCACATTTAGAACACATAAATGATCTTTTGTTCAGATTATCATTAATATAATATCTCATAAGCATCTTGTTAAAGCATTTAAAAATAGAAGATGATAAGTCAAAAGTATAAACACCCCCCAGAAATCCCAGAGTCACGAGCATCTAAAGAGAATGCATAAATCCGACAAAAAATCTCTAATACAAGACAAGTCTAGGGAGTGCAACTGCTATAGAAAATAAGAAGGAGAAGCAAGGCTGCAGACGTGTGCAACTACCTTGCAAAAATCTTCGAGAAAATCCCTGGACAGGCAAGCATCTCACTCCACTCTCGCACCTGAATCTGCACACAAGGTGCAGGGAGTAATGTGAGTACACCAACTCAGTAGTAATGAAAGTAAATAATGTCTAAGAGCTACGAAACACATAAAAAAGGTCATCAATCCACATAAAACAAGTCATCAATCCCCAATCACTCTACCGAAAATCTCCTCAAATTTCTCCTTCTCCCGAGCTCTCTAATGATTTTGAGATTTTGGACTTAAACCCTCATTTTTGAATTAAAACCTTTCTACCCAAACCTTTACTCACCGCAAACGCGGCCACTTCCCTGCGTTCACGAAGCACAAACTGGCTCCCCCTTCACTTAACCCTTCGCGGACGCGTCAGCAGCATCGCGAACGTGATTCTTTACCAGGCTTGCTCACTGCGAACGCGGACCTCCACACGCGAATGCATATGCAACAAACCTCTGGGGTCCCCAACCCTACTCTTCTACGCGAACGCGTGCCTCTGAGCGCGAACGCGATGACCACTTCACTCAAACCTCCGCCTTCGCGTCCTTCCCTTCGCGAACGCGATGAACAAAATCCCCAGCTCCCCAAAGACCCTTTGCGAACGCGGGACCCAACCCGCAAATGCGATGAACAAAAAATCTTTAAAACAAAAACCAGAAAATCTGCCAAGTTCAAAATCCTAGAATTGGTCCGTTAACCACCTGAAACTCACCCGGGGCCCTCGGTACCTCAACCAAACATTCCAACACATCCCATAACCTCATTCAAACTTATTTGAGCCTTCGAACCACTCAAAACAATTCCAAAACACCAAATCAACCTCGGATTCAAGCCTAAGAACTTAGAAACTTCCAAATTCCGCCAACGATGCCGAAACCACCCAAACCACGTCCGATTGACCTGAAAATGTTCACACACCTCCAAAATGACACTAAGAACCTGTTCCAACTTCCGGAATTCCATTCCGGCCCCGTAGCTAATTTTCCACTGCCAACCGGAAATCGCCAAAAACTTAATTTCGCCAATTCAAGCCTAATTCTACTCCGGACCTCCGAAAAACATTCCGAATGCACTCCTAAGTCCCAAATCACCTAAAGAAGCTATCCGGGCCATAAAATCCACATTCCAAGGTCGTTTACCCATAAATCAACTTCCGGTTTACTTTTCTAACTATTAAGCCAACCTAATAGACTAAGTGTCTCATTACTCACCATAACCACATCAAACCCGAGCTAACCGACCCAACACCACATAAATGATATAAACAACATATGATAAAGCAAAAACAGGGAAAACATGGCAAATCTCACAGAACGACCGGCCGGGTCGTTGAGTGGGGCGGGTCAATTAACGGGTACCGAATGGGTTTTTGGGTTAAGGGGTTATTGGTTTGGGCTGGGGTTATTGTGTTAGGGTATTGGGGGTTTGGGGCTATTATTTGGTCCAAAATTATTTAGAAATTGGGGCTAGTTTTTTAAATACCTAATATTTATCAAAAAATAATTTATAAAAGTGATTAATAAATAATAAATTTTTTATTTGTGCACTAAAAATATTAAAAATAATAACTTAAAATATAAAATATAAAAATTTATTTTGCCTAAATAATGCAATTATACATGAGTATACACTATTATTGCAAAAATGTGCAATTATCCCAAAAATACAAATGTAATTATAAAAAATGAAGAAAAATATTTGAAAACATACATGTTACTGTAAATAATAAGTTTAGATGATTAAATCATCATAAAAATAATTTGAAGGATAATCATTAGATATTTATACAATAAAATGCAGAAAGAAATTAATTTAAAGCTTTTTAAATTAAGAAAAATTATGAAAAAAATCTTGTATAGGTTTATAAACTAAATGATGATGCAAATATACTATTTTGAAAGTGTGTGTGTGTGTGTGTGTGTGTGTGTATTTAAAATATGAGAGAAAAATTGGGTATCAATAACTGCCCATCTTTACCCGGGAATAATGAAAGAGTTGTCGGGTAAAGAAATGATGATCGATTTTGACCGAATGGGGTGATTTGGAAAATGGAGGCCGAACTCTGGTTTCTGAGTTGCCTACATATTTCTGGTATTATGGGAATCAGGTCGTGTGTAGTTCTGGATCCAACGGTGAACTAAGCCGATGTATATCAGATGGGTTTATATGGAATTGTGAACGGATGTATTTCAGAACGGTTATGAATGAGTATTTGAACGGTTATCAAGTGGAAGTGGGTAGTGGGCGGTGGTTGGCTATATTTGAGGTATTTTCAAGATGTGAGCATCAAATGGAAACTGGAGCAAAGATTGCTCCTATTAAAAGAATGGTTACCTATTGGATTACCTGCAAAGCTTAAACGCAATGCATGCAAGTATATATGGGATTATTGCGATAGTTTAAACATGATGCAAATTCTCTTTGGACTATGAAAGCTGTCTTTGGACGACGAGGATGATGTCCTTAGACCATGATGTCATGGGACATGAATCGCGTGATAAGGGATTCGCAGGCCATGAAATGATGTTCTCGGTCCATGAAAATGGTGCCTCTGAACTATGAAGCCTTTGAGTAATGAGGTTCAATATTGAGAGATCATCAGGCCATGACATGGTGTCTTCAGGCTATGAGAATGATACCTTCGGACCATGACGCCTTTGGACAAGATGGCGATGTTTCAGCCCATGAGATGTAGAGATATGATGCTTGGTCATATGCGAAGCAAAACAAGACAGAGCTTAGTCTTGTATAAAATTGGGGCAGAGCTTAGCCCCGAGAAAATAGTGCTAGAATTTCAAGTAGCATAGCATTTTATATTATTCAATGAAAGGCAGAGCTTAGCCTTATGCGATTAGGGAGGCAATGCTTTGCCTCATTCAAGAAAGGGATACAGTGCTTAGTCTCATGCAATGGAAAGGCAGAGCTTAGCCTTATGCAAAAGGAGAAAGGGCTTAGTCTCGTGCGATGGAAGGCAATACTTAGCCTCATGCAAGTTACGAGGCAGGGCTTTGCCTCATGCAAAATGGGAGACAATGCTTAGTCTCATGCAATTAGGAGACAATGCTTAGTCTCATGCAAAATAGGAGACAATGCTTAGTCTCATGCAAGGAAAAGCAATGCTTAGCCTTATGCAATTGAGGAGGAAGGTCTTAACCTCATGAAAAATGGGAGATAATTCTTAGTCGCATGCAAGGAAAGGCAATTCTTAGCCTTATGCAATTAAGGAGGCAGGGCTTAGCTTCATGCAAAATGGGATACAATGCTTAGTCTCATGCAAGGAAAGGCAATGTTTAGCCTTATGCAGTTAAGGAGGCAGGGCTTAGCCTCATGCAAAATGAGAGACAATGCTTAGTCTCATGCAAAGAAAAGATAATGAGTGATAGCAGAGTATTTCTTAGCTGGAGATATGTTTGCGTTTGATAGCTTTGTCGTTATGAAGATAGCGATTTTGATGTGTGTACGTATCTGCGAATACTCCTTGTTCCTGCATCCAAAGAAAAATCGTGAATTTTGCGGGGAAGGTTCGTTCGTGCCTTCGCTTGCTTGATTTGCTCTGTATCGATATCCTGATCAAGTTACCATGGGTAGCATCTGGCTGTTCATAAAAATAAGGTTTTCGAGAAAATATGCGTGCATTTGATGAATGTAGTTATTTAAAACATAGTAGTATGCAATATCAAGTAAATTAGATGAACCAGTGACTGTGACACTTTAGAGACATTGTGACTTCTTTGCATTAGAATTTTTAGGGTCCTCCTCAAAATTCTGCCCTAGTTTAAAGGGCGATTCTTTGACCATTCTGCATATGACGAAGTTGGCTGGACTTGCTCCAGAATTTTGAGGGCCCTCCTCAAAATTCTGCCCCAGTTTCTGACCATGGTGAAAAGGATTCCTATGTATTCCCTCTTAAATGGGAATCAGGTCAAGTGTAGTTCAGTTACATCAGATGAAGAAATGTAAACAATCTAAACATAATATCTTTTGACTGCGTCCGAGTTGATAGGATTTGGCCAAATTTCTCCGTCCATTTCTGCAAGTATGAGTGCTCCTCCCGTTATTACTCTGTGAACCATGTAGGGCCCTTGATAATTGGGTGAGAACTTCCCTTTGGCTTCATCTTGATGCGCGTAGATCCACTTTAGCACCAGTTGTCCCGGTGCGAACTGTCTAGGTTTGACCCTTTTGTTGAAAGCTTTAATGATTATGTTATGGTAAAGTTGACCGTGGCATACCACATTCATTCTTTTCTCGTCAATAAGAGCTATTTATTTGTAGCGACTTCTTATCCATTCTACATCACCGAGTTCGACTTCTTGTATGATTATTAAGGAAGGAATTTTGACTTCGATGGGAATGACAACTTTAGTACCGTAGACCAGCAAGTAGGGAGTTGCCCCGGTTGATGTGCGGATTGTGGTACGATACCCCAATTAGGAAAATGGTAATTTCTCGTGCCATTACTTTTGGTTGTCTACCATCATTCTCAATATTTTCTTGATATTCTTGTTTGCGGCCTCCACGGCTCCATTCATTTGAGGCATGTATGCTGTGGAATTCTTATGCTTGATTTTGAAGGTTTCACACATAGCTTTCATTAATTCACTATTGAGATTGGCGGCATTGTCGGTGATGATGAATTGGTACCCCGAATCGGCAAGCAATGCGATCCCTGACAAAATCTGTGACAACTTTCTTGGTTACAGCTTTGCAAAATGCAACCTCAACCTATTTCGTGAAGTAGTCTATGGCCACTAAAATGAACATGTGCCCGTTTGAAGCGACATGCTTGATCGGACCAATGATATCCATTCCCCAAGCGGCAAAAGGCCAAGGTGTACTTGTTGCATTGAGTTCATTTGGTGGCACCCGTATCATATATGCATGTATTTGGCACTGATGACACTTCTGGAAATACCTGATGCAGTCTGTTTTCATAGTCATCCAAAAATATCCTGCTCTCAATATCTTCTTGGCTAAAATGAAACCGTTCATTTGTGGTCCTCAAGTTCCGGCATGTGTCTCTTCGAGCAGTTTGGAAGCTTCCTTGGCGTCAACACACCGTAACAATCCTAGGTCAGGAGTCCTTCTATACAAAATTCCTACACTTTGGAAGAAATGGTTGGATAATGTTTGGAGTGTGCGTTTCTGAGTATGATTTGCATGCTCCGGGTATTCTCCTTTTGCCAAGTATTCCTTGATATCATGGAACCACAGATTCCCATCCGTTTCTTCTTCAACGTGAGCGCAATAAGCTGGCGGATTATGGATCCTTACTAGAATAGGGTCGATCAAATTCTCGTATGGGTGTTGTATCATGGAAGATAAAGTGGCCAATGCGTCTACGAACTCATCTGGATTCTCGGAACATGTCAGAACTCTATCTTTGTGAACCTCTTCATCAACTCTTGCACATGATATAGATATGGTAATATTTTGGTATTCTTTGTAGCCCACTCTCCAAGAACCTAATGTACCGGAAGGTTTGAATAACCAATTACCACCAATTCCTGGATATTCATGTCAATAGCCAAATTAAGCCCCAAGATGCAAGCCTCATATTCTGCCATATTATTGGTGCACGAAAATCTCAGTTTCGCGGATACCACATAATGTTGACATGTCTCTGATACCAAAACAGCTCCAATACCTACTCCTTTGAAATTTGCAGCCCCTTCGAAAAACATTCTCCAACCGTCGTAGGTTTCGGCGATATCTTCCCCTACAAATGATACTTCTTCATCCGGATAATACGTTTTCAGTGGTTTGTATTCTCCTCATACAGGATTTTCTGCCAGATGATCGGCTAATGTTTGTCCCTTGACCGCCTTCTGAGTTACATAAACGATGTCAAATTCACTCAATAGTATCTACTATTTTGCCAGCTTCCCTGTAGGCATGGGTTTCTGGAAAATATAGTGCCTCAGCTTCTAAGCTATCCACATCAAAGCACAGCAAGTGCGTTCCAGCAAAGAATATCGTGCTTCATAGGGTGTGAACTTCTTGCTCAGGTAGTATATGGCCTGCTCTTTTCTCCCCGTCTCTTCGTGTTGTCCCAATACACAACCGAAGCTCCATCTAGTACGGACAAATATAGTAGCATACGTCTACCAGGTTCCGGGTGAACCAGGACTGGTGGTGTGGATAATTATTCTTTGATTTTGTCAAAATCTTTTTGGCATTCTTCAGTCCAACTCGTTGCGACGTCCTTCTTTAACATTTTGAAAATCGGCTCACAGATCACAATCGATTATGCTATGAAACGACTGATGTAATTTGGACGCCCCAAGAAACTCATCACATCTTTCTTGTTCTTTGAAGGTGGAAAATCCTAGATAGCCTTGACCTTTGAAAGATCTAACTCGATTCCTCGGCGGCTGACGATGAATCATAATAACTTTCCAGCAGGGACCCCAAAACCATATTTTGCGAGGTTCAGTTTCAGATTATACCTTCGAAGCCGATCAAAGAACTTTCTCAAATCCGCTATATGATTTGTACCCTTCTTGGATTTGATGATGACGTCGTCCATATATACTTCTATCTCATTGTGTATCATGTCATGGAAAATGGTTGTCATGGCTCTCATATAAGTGACCCCAACATTCTTCAGACCAAACGATATCATTTTATAACAATCCACCCCTATGGTGTAATAAAATCTATCTTCTCGGCATCTTGTTCACCCATCCAGATCTGATGATAACCCGCGAAGCAATCCACAAAGGATTGGAGTTCATGCTTGGCACAATTGTCGATTAGTATGTGTATATTGGGTAACGGGAAATCAACTTTGGGACTTTCTCTGTTTAAGTCCCGATAGTCGACACATACTTTGACTTTCCCATCCTTCTTTGGAACTGGCACGATATTAGCCAACCAGGTTGGATATTCGACCACTCTGAGAACCTTAACTTTGATCTACTTGGTGATCTCTTCTTTGATTTTCAGACTCATGTCCGGCTTGAATATTTTGAGTTTTTGCTTTACAGGCGGACACATTGGATTGGTAGGTAGTTTATGAGCCACTATAGCCGTGCTCAAACCGGTCATATCATCATAAGACCATGCGAAAATATCTGCATACTTTTTCAGGAAACGGGTGTACTCTTGTTTCTCTGATGGTGACAGATAAATGCTTATGCGAGTTTCTTTAACTGTTTTAAAATCTCCCAGATTGATTATCTCGGTTTCATCCAGATTGGACTTAGGCTTGTTCTCAAAATTATTCACTTCTCCAACAATTTCCTCAGGTATTATATCTTCTACTTCTATTTCCTCTGAATCATTATTCTTATGTTGCGTTGTCTCATTACATGTCACAATTGTTGGTCCATCAGGATAAGTAATAATAATGATGTAGTGAGAAAATGTAAAGGATAATAATAAATAATAAAATAGCAAACCATTGATAAATACCAAAATGCCAAATGAAAGCAAATTTAATGACTTAAACAATTGTTTCGAAGCAAAATAACAAAATACTAAAAAATGTCTTTAAAATGCCCATAAAAATTGTTTTCAAGATGAATGATGCTAGCAGCCATGCTACCCCGGAACTCGGTGGGCCTGTGATGGTGTGGATGTCCATTTTATGAGAACAACTCCCTTCTCCACTGTCTGGATGACGAGGCCTTCTTCCTTCTCCTCAACTATTGCACTGCAATCCATGTCTTCATCTTCCAGGAACAGATTTCTTAACCCCGCTAGGACTTCATCTTCTTCATATCCCCACATCATGTTGTCCTGATGAAAGGATTGGCTCAAATGTGGTACTGGTTGCTCTAGAGGGTAGTAAGGACCACGCCATGGTGCCAACCAATTCTGTTACTCATGCCAGGTATACTGATATCCAAGTCCAAAGGTTGTGCCATGACGTTTTAGCTGTATTGGTTTGGCAATACCCTGGAGATTCTTACCGAGCCCCTTACCAGGTTCATACCCTGCCCATGCCAATATGATTTCTATTTTTCTACTCCACCATTTATCTTTCTCAATCGCGTTGACACACTCAATGCGATGGTAAGTCTCTCCACCCAACTTCCTTCTATTCTCAACAACCGGAACGATCTGATTGGTGTAAATAGGATTACTTCCGTCTCCATAGATGATCATTTCCTGATGGTTCCATTCAAACTTCACAACCTGATGTAGAGTAGAAGCTACAGCCCTAGTAGCGTGTATCCAAGGTCATCCCAACAGCAGATTGTATGAGGTGGATATGTCTAGCACTTGAAATTCAACATCAAACCAAGTCGGGCCCATCTACAAACAGAGGTGATTTCCCCAATCGTGGCCCTTTGAGACCCATCGAATGTTTTCATGTTCATAGTTCCTGCTCGTATTTCATGCAAACCTTTACCCAATCTCTTCAAAGTAGTCAAAGGACAGATGTTGAGACTCGAACCCCCATCTATCAAGACTCTGGTAATGAATTTGTCTTTGCACTTCATTGTGATATGCAGCGCCCTGTTGTGACTTAACCCTTCCGGAGGCAATTCATCTTCGTGGAAAATTATCTTATGGATTTCCAATACTTGTCCTACCATATTGGCCATCTCTCCACTGGTAATGTTGTTGGGTACATAAGCCTCGTTCAACACTTTCATCAATGCATTCCTATGTGCTTCAGAATTCTGCAGTAGTGATAGGATGGATATCTGAGCAGGGGTTTTATTCAGATGATCAACCACAAAATACTCTCTTGATTGCACCTTTCTCCAAAGATCATCCGGGCCAGTTTCAATGATAGGCTACTTGGAAGCGGCTTCTTTACTTGTTTCTCCCAAATGCTCGAGCGTGTAAACCGTACCAGTCCTGGTCATACCTTGTGCTGCACCGGTTTCTTCCATTTTCCCCTTTCCTTTCCTTCTCGCTTCTACAGCATAGTCCTAGGGTATAACATTGGACTTGAGGGACGGTGTAGGTGCTACCGTCACGGTGAATGGTGTGGTCACTTCTACTTCGAACGGAGTTGGCGTGGCTGGGGGAGTTGATACTTCAACCTCGAATGGAGTCGGTGCGGCTACCTTAACTTCAATCGGTGACTGTATCTGTACCACAATAGGTGTCACGACCCGTTTTCGGGTTGTGATGGCGCCTGTCGTGGAACCAAGCTAGCCAACCGTTACAACAATACTCAATTCATTTACTAGAGAAATTTACTCGTCATTGGCTCAATTCATAGAAATACCAACATTTTTAATCATTTAAATAGTCTAACAAAAGAAATGAGCTCTAACAATCACCTAGGATCTGGAGTCACGTAGTCATGAGCTACTAACATCAATACAACTGAGAATAATACAACTGAAGTTTTAAGTTTCAAAG
>ML241654.1:0-19243 GCA_005239495.1 Nicotiana undulata | reverse complement strand
AACTCGGAAGTGCTTAATCTCCTAATTGGGTTAGGGATAATTCAATCAGGAAGTCTTGTTAGTTTTTGGGAAAAGCTAATTAAGAAATATTATACGTGGCTAATTAACATTACCCGCTCACATTTGTAAAATCCTGAAATACATTGGATCGTTACTCGAGTGTAATACCCGAAGCATCGATACTTGTTGCCCTCGATCATTTTAATTGCTTTCTAGGATAGTTTNCGATAAGTGATAATTCTCTAGCATTCCTAAACGCCCTCATATTGTTCTCTGTGGGATTCGACCCCAACCTTGTTGGGTTACTATATTTGACAACGATCGCTTACATTCTTTTAAGGTGTAAATTGAGCGTATCAAATGCACCCGTGGTTGCTATATGCGTTTTATTGGTTGTTTGGAGTTGAGAGTTGGGGGCATGAGTTGCCACTCACGAGTGTAGTTTTATGATAATTTTGGGACAATACTTGATTCTTTACAAAAATTTCAAACTAAAGGTGTCATTCTACCTAGAGGGTTGCCTAAAATGATATTCATTAGCCTAAAAGGTAGCATATTTCGGGCTATGGCCATATTTTTAGCCCCCATTAATCACTTAGGCCATTCTAGTTTGGCTCTCTTTGTAAGAAGACCACTAATCAGGGAACTCAATTTTTGATCAAATTTCAAGATCTTTACTTCCCAATTTTAGGTAAATGATAGGAAGTGTGTTAATCAAGATGTGCCACATTTGTGTAGATATACATATACCTATAAAATTATAGACATACAAATACATTGTTTACTGATCTCACATCAAATTAGTAAGCTAAATTACTTTATCTTTTTAGCGCTTTGTAATTTTCCAACGAAGAATATAACACAAGGCAGTTTTATCAATTCTATTTCAGTAGTTCTTTGTCAATTTAGGTAGCCTAATCACATGCTTCAAGGTCCAAATGTGTTCATACATCAGGTTTCAGAAAGTTTGACAGGGTACGAGATGAACTAGAAATAATCTACTAAATCCAATTATATTGAAACAACCGAATTTTGAAATAACTACTTCTAAAATCCGATAAAACATTTACGAAAGGTTCCATGGAGAACTGATTTGAATACCAGGTCTTCTTTTGATTACAACGCTTATTTTCATTTTTTAACTACCTTCAGAGCGAAACAGATTCAAAATTCAGGGGAATCGCCTCACAATTTAGTTTGAACATTATAAACTAAAAGGGATAAAAATGAATATACAGTCCAGTTTAGGTTACAATGATGCTGAAAATAAATACAGATAAATTACAGCTTGTCTATTACTATCAAGATACATTTTAAGAGGAAAGAAAAATAAAAAATGAAGATTTTAACTAATTTTGATTTTTCACCTACCGTACACTCCTACAAAATTCAATAAAATAAATTAATTTTACAAATCTTGTGTAATTTTAGTGTTACTTGTGAATTGTTTTTGCATTACATAATCATAATTCATTTTTAAAATTATTAAGGTTTCCTAATTAGGTGCATCATTATTATCAAGGAATTACACATTTATCATGGATAATTATTTAAATTAAATAACAAACGGATAATGATTATTTGATGTAATATGGTTTTGATAACCAATTGCTCAAAATTAATCATTTTTATGGATTTAATTAGGAGTATTAAAATTAATTAATCTATAAATAGACAAATTAAGTTAGAACTAATTACTACAATTTCTCTTAAAGTGTTGATTTAATTAATTAGTTTATTTAGGCCTAAAATCGGACCTGGGCCAAGAAGTACCCAGGCCCAAAATAATTCTCTACAACACCCCGACGTCCCAGCCCAAAACACCCGGCCTGCCCCAGCCCCTGACTCAAAACGACCCCGTTTTGATTCACATTTCATCCCAGCAGTTGGATCCTTTCGATCCAACGTTCCTAAACTAACCACTCATTAAGTATATAACTGTTCCAAAAGCTACCCCCCCCTCATTCACCTAAGTCTAATACCCTCCCCCACCGTCTCTTTTCCTTCTCTCTAAAGCCCACCGGCTCTGCCATCTAACCACCCTGCTCCGCCGGTCTGAAATCGCCGGCCGGCGGCGGAGCTCAACCAAACGACCTCAAAATATCACCAGTGGATCCTCGTCCTTCCCTCAGCCACCTCCCGTTGTTAGTTTCCCCAAAAGCCCATTCGATTTCCTTCAAATTCAAATATGAAAAACCTGAAACCTTAGCTTTCTTCTACAAGATGACTCGAAGACTTTAAATGGCTCTAACCTACACGGATCGATAGCTCTCAACGAGGGCTATTGATTTCTGTGGGTTTGAGTCATTTTCAAACCCACCGGAGTCCGACCAAACTCTGACCAGCCGCCAAAATTCGGCCAATTTGTTCCCACTTAACCAGGTGCTTCCCTTCTTCTTTTTATTTGTAAAATTGATCACCTACGCTAGAATTTGGTCCCTACTTGTTTGAATCTAAAAATTGTTGGTCAAAACCTGTTTTCTTGTTCCTTCGTATATGTCTTGAACATGATAGCATGATTAACATGTTTATTAACTTGAAATTCATTATTGATTTTTGTATAAATTCCGTTCCACTGTTGTCCCGGACCTATTCATGGTGTTTTCGCTTAAATAATTCAAACTCATAACTTATTTCATGTTGATCATGTGTTAGTCCCCGTTAATTAATAATGTAACGACCCAGCCGGTCGTTTTGTGTGTTGGGATTCCGTTCCCGTGAATGACTCTTTCCGTAGCAACTACTCGTGCCTTATGACTTGTGTGGGCGGGTAGTTCGAATTCGGAAGTGATTTGGCCAGTTCAGGAACACTTGGTTCCTGAAGGCTAGCCTATTTGGCTGATTTTGGTTCCGAGCAGCATTTTGAGTAAACGACCTCGGAACCGAGTTTTGACAGCTCCAGCAGCTCCGGATGATGATTTCAGACTAGGGAGTGTGTTCGCCTCGGGTTTCTGATGACCCGGGAGTATTTCGGCACCTGAATTGGAATTCAGGATTTCATGTGATTTGGAGTTCAGCCTGGAATTGGACCTCGTGACATCATGGTCCGAATGGAATTCCGGAACTGGCAATAGTTTTATGCGCTTTCTCAGTGTGAATATGATCATAAAAGGATCAACTCAACTCCGGAATGTCATTTTCATACTTTGGACTTTCAGTCCATATTAATTCCTTAACTTGGTTATTTAGGAATTTTAAGAGGATAAATCTGATCATAATAAAGGATTCAGATTCTTTCCTCTAAGGAGCCTTTGATTATCAAGTTTATATCCGTAAAGGGTGATTTTCAGCACCCTAGGCTATTGTTTATGCACTACCTAGGGGGTAAATTTGACTATTAAAGAGTGATTCATCTACCCAAGTGCTAATACTAACATAATTCTAAACTCTATAGGAACTTTGCTTATCTAGGCATTTTTAGAGGATGAATCTGACCATCCAAGGGTTCAGATTCTCACTATAATCCCTTTTTAACTACATACTTTATACCCTTTTTGAAGGGTAAACTTCAGCCAACATACTAACATTTTTCCACTCATCATGGGGTGAGCTTGATTATTAAGGAGTTCTGCCAGATAGTATGGTTTAAACACACGCACTAGCAGGATTACAACTGACCTCTTCATGGTCAGTTTGGTTTTTGTAGTTGCACAACACCTAAATTATATCGGGGTGTTCTACAGATTACAAGGAGAAGGCTCAAACATAAGTCCTCAAGGGGAGTTTCCAGTCAACAAATTAGTTAGAATCTTATTTTTGGTTTCTTTTATTTTGGAAAGTGTATAGCGGCAGTCAAGTTATAATCCCATGTATTTTAGCTTTCATTGTAATGTAATTTAGGACTGGATTGTACGCTTAATTTCAATTTTATTCATGTTCCTGAAATTTCGAGTTTACATTGTTGTCTGCTCTGCAAATGATATTAGACAAAAGAACGTATATAAAATCTGTATAAACACCCCGTTTGGATTTTGGGAAAAATGGTTATTTCAAATTCAGTAGAGTTTCAACATGAATAGAATCAGTAGACTATCTTCAGTTTATCTTGCGTCTCATAAATCTGCGAAAATCAATGTATACATACGTGTGAACTTTAATCTTTGAGAAATATGAGATCAAGCTGTTTAGAATTGGTCAAGATTACTGTTTCAAAATTAATAAAACTGCCCGTGGTATGATCTTTGTTAGAAATCATAAAATTCTGGAAGTAGAGTAATTTCAACTTGTCCATTCGTATCAGAATTAACAAGTAACATATTTAGATATCTGAATTTCATAAGTATTATATCTGAACGAATGAGAGACATTCTGATCCCCACATTTTCCATCGTTGGCTAAAAACAAAATCTTTTTTTTTCCAGAACTAGTAATCCTATTACAAGGGGAGTCAGCTTAGGATGACCTAATGTGATAGAACGGGGCTAAATGAGGCCATAGCCCATAAGACGCTATCTTTAGACTAATGTACATCATTGTTTAGATGATATTTTAGGTAAGATGATACTTTTAGTTTGAAATTTGATAAAAATCGATCGTTACCTCAAAATTACCATAAACTACACTCGGGAGTGGCAACTCATGTCCCCGACCTTCAACCCCAAACAACTAATAAAACGCATATAGCAACCACGGGTGCATTTTATGGGATGTGTTTGCCATGTTCTAAAAAAAACCAAGTGTACGCCATCGTAACTTGTCCAAGATAAATCCATAAACGTCCTAATTGATTTTAAAAACCAAAATGCTCCTTCAAATAGAAAATATAAGGAATAATCGAACATCGCCTCAAATAGGCATTATAAAACCGTCACGACCATAATCTTGACTACGTAATCTACACTCGAGGGCGACAACTCTTGTCCCCGTCTTCAACTTCAAATCATAATAAAATCGCATGTTGCAATTACGGGTGCATTTCATGTGGCGTAATTGTAACATGTACAAAAGCAGACAAGTGCACGTCCTCGTGACTTGTTTTCAAGATAAATTCATAAATGTGAAAAGCGGATAAAATTAATAAGGCTAAGTGCACAATTGGTTAAAACACGTAAAATAATAAGACAATTTAGGCCAAATAATAATAGTTAAGCGACCGTGCTAGAACCACGGATCTCGGGAATTCCTAACACCTTCTCCCGGGTTAACAAAATTCCTTACTCGGATTTTTGGTCGCAGAGAAATCAAAACAGAGTCAAATTTTTCTCGGTTTGGAATTTTCAAAATTCAACGATGTCCCGGAGCATCGTCAAAAATCCGGGTGCGACTCTGAAATAATAAATAAATTCCAAAATCGAATAATGTCACTTTAAGTGGAAAAACTCTCTTATTACCCCTCACTAATCCCGGGGGTAGTGAAAAAGGAGGTGTGACAACTCTAGCGACTCTGTTAGGGATTGAACCCAGAATCTCTGGTTCAGGGTTCAAGAATTCGAGCTTATATAACTGTTATGTTTTGGCTAGTTGCCGCATTTACCGCTTTGATATTATTTGAATTGCATTTAAACTGTGTCGAAACCCTCCTTCTCTCTGAATCTTCTGAATCATCTGGGAAGTGTGCACTTTGTGTGACTTCTTTCCTGTTAGAGTCATCCAAATTTTAGAACGAGGTACGGACAAGTTGCAAAGCAGACGAAGCTTCTGTATTCCCGGTACGCTGCCCCGACCTCGGCTCGAGTTGTACACTCGGGTAAGCCTTGTCTAGAACAAAACCCAAGGGTATAAACCTAGTATGACATAGCGTCATGCCGGATCCCTAGTAGGAATGTTTATTTGCATCACGTGTATTTGTCTTAGGCAAATTCACCCCCTAGGTAGTGCATAAACAGTAGCCTAGGGTGCTGAAAATCACCCTTTACGGATATAAAGTGGATAATCAAAGGATCCTTAGAGGAAAGAATTTGAATCCTTTATTATGATCAGATTTATCCTCTTAAAATTCCTGAATAACCAAGTTAAGGAATTAATATGGACTTAAAGTCCAAAGTATGAAAATGACATTTCGGAGTTGAGTTGATCCTTTTATGATCATATTCACACTGAGAAAGCGCATAAATAATTCTGCCAGATAGTATGGTTTAAACACATGCAATAGCAGGATTAAAACTGACCTCTTCATGGTCAGTTTGGTTTTAGTAGTTGCACAACACCTAAATTATATTGGGGTGTTCTACAAATTACAAGGAGAAGGCTCAAACATAAGGCCTCAAGGGAGTTTCGAGTCAGCAAATTAGTTAGAATCTTATTTCTAGTTTCTTTTATTCTGGAAAGTGTATAGCGGCAGTCAAGTTATAATCCCCTGTATTTTAGCTTTAATTGTAATGTAATTTAAGACTGTACTGTACGCTTAATTTCAGTTTTATTCATGTTCCTGAAATTTTGAGTTTACATTTTTGTCTGCTCTGCAAATGATATTAGACAAAAGAACGTATATAATGTATAAACACCCCATTTGGATTTTGGGAAAAATGGTTATTTCAAATTTAGTAGAGTTTCAACATGAATTGAATTAGTAGACTATCTTCAGTTTATCTTGCGTCTCATAATTCTGCGAAAATCAATGTATACATACGTGTGAACTTTAATCTTTGAGAAATATGAGATCAGGCTGTTTAGAAATTGTCAAGATTAGTGTTTCAAAATTAATAAAACTGCCTATAGTATGATCTTTGTTAGAAATCATAAAATTCTTGAAGTCGAGTGATTTCATCTTGCCCATTCGTATCAGAATTAACAAGTAACATATTTAGATATCTGAATTTCATAAGTATTATATCTGAACAAATGAGAGACATTCTGATCCCCACATTTACAATCGTTGGCTAAAAACAAAATATTTTTTTTCCAGAACTAGTAGTCCTATTACAAGGGGAGTCAGCTTAGGATGACGTAATGTGATAGAACGGGGCTAAACGAGGCCATAGCCCATAAGACGATGTCTTTAGAGTAATGTACACCATAATTTAGATGATATTCTAGGGAAGATGATACGTTTAGTTCGAAATTCTTATAAAAATCGATCTTTACCTCAAAATTACCATAAACTACACTCGGGAGTGGCAACTCATGTCCCCGGCCTTCAACCCCAAACAACTAATAAAACACATATAGCAACCACGGGTGCATTTCATGTGATGTGTTTACCATGTGCTCAAAAACAACAAGTGTACGCTATCGTAACTTGTCCAAGATAAATCCATAAACTCCCTAATTGATTTTAAAAACCAAAATGCTCCTTCAAATAGCAAATATAAAGAATACTCGAACATCGCCTAAAATAGGCAATATAAAACCGTCACGACCATAATCTTGACTACGTAATCTACACTCGGGTGCGACAACTCATGTCCTTGTCTTCAACTTCAAATCATAATAAAATTATGTGTTACAATTACGGGTGCATTTCATGTGGCGTAATTGTAACATGTACAAAAGCAGACAAGTGCACGTCCTCGTGACTTGTTTTCAAGATAAATTCATAAATGTCAAAAGCGGCTAAAATTTAAAAGGCTAAATGCACAATGGGTTAAAACATGTAAAAGAATAAGACAATTTAGGCCAAATAATAATAGTTAAGCGACCGTGCTAGAACCACGGAACTCGGGAATGCCTAACACCTTCTCCCGGATTAATAGAATTCCTTACTCGGTTTTCTGGTCGCAGACAAATCAAAACAGAGTCAAATTTTTCTCGGTTTGAAATTTTCAAAATACAACGGTGTCCTGGAGCATCGTCAAAAATCCGGGTGCGACTCTGAAATAATAAATAAATTCCAAAATCGAATAATGTCACTTTAAGTGGAAAAACTCTCTTATTACCCCTCACTAATCCCGGGGGTAGTGAAAAAGGAGGTGTGACAACTCTAGCGACTCTGTTAGGGATTGAACCCAGAATCTCTGGTTCAATGTTCAAGAATTCGAGCTTATATAACTGTTATGTTTTGGCTAGTTGCCGCATTTACCGCTTTGATATTATTTGAATTGCATTTAAATTGTGTCGAAACCCTCATTCTCTCTGGGTCTTCTGAATCATCTGGGAAGTGTGCACTTTGTGTGACTTCTTTCCTGTTAGAGTCATCAAAATTTTAGAACGAGGTACGGACAAGTTGCAAAGCCGACGAAGCTTCTGTATTCCCGGTACGCTGCCCCGACCTCGGCTCGAGTTGTACACTCGGGTAAGCCTTGTCTAGAACAAAACCCCAGGGTATAAACCTAGTATGACATAGCGTCATGCCGGATCCCTAGTAGGAATGTTTATTTGCATCACGTGTATTTGACTTAGGGGACTCAACACAGGGGTTGGGTCCGTCTAGGACAGGTGAACCCAAAATGAAAGACCATCCTGACACATCCTACTTGCTATATGTACAACATTTTTGTTACAATTTGTTTGTTGACCGGCTAAAAGAAGATAACAGAAAAACCAAGAGAGGAATATAATAGGAGATTATCTGATTTTTGGAAAAAGCCCCGATATCCAAAATCATCCCGAAACTCTGCCAAAATGTCTGAAAATGGAAAATAAGATTTCAAAACAAAGTGAGTGGGTGCATATTTTTCAAAATCTCGAGTTTTCCTGAACTACGCATTGTTTGATTCTCACTGGATGTGAGAAACGTAGGCAACCCTCATCGGGTCCAACCCTATTTACAAAACCAATATAGAAAAATACGGTTGCAAAATTAGGTGATGTTTTCTTGCCTAAATAGCCAATTGTCCCAACGGAGAGCCTGAAGGCTGTTTTGCAAAAATTGCCACTTATAATCTTTTCAAAATGTTTTTGGCCCAATTAGCGAGCACGGCCCTAAAAGCTTCCTACCCGAAGTATTGAAGGGCCGTATTCGCAAGGATGGTCCATTTTCTTTATTACAAAACTTTTGCAAAAATAACACTTTTTTGCATTCAGTCAAAACTTTTTTTTATATGGCTTTGTTTTCTTAATCGAAGCATTTAAACAAATGTGCACGATGAATACAGTTGAAAACACTCCCTTTAGGGCCGTCGAGGAAATTCCCGTGGGACCCCATATGTGGTGGAGCGACTTGGGGGAAGTTAGTAGAAAGTCTGCCGTAAAAGATTTTGGCGGACTCACTGGCCTTCTAAAAATCAAGCCAAGGTTGGACATCGTCGAAGCTCTAGTGTCATTTTGGGACCCCGCCCACAACATATTCCACTTTTCAGACTTTGAGTTGACACCCACGCTAGAGGAAATATCGGGGTATGCTGGTCTCAGTGACAATCTTAGAAGTCGGTATCCGGTGGTACCCAGGGCGGTAACTCCACATAAGTTCTTGGATCTTTTGAACATTTGTCGGGACATTCAGGATTCACACCTGTCTGAAGGGTTCAAAACTTTCTATTTCCTGTATAAACGTTATGGAGATCCCCGGGGCTATGAAGCTGAAAATACTAGTCTGACTCACCATAAGAACCAGGCTAAATGGGAAGCCCCCCGGGGGTTAGCTTTCGTGGTAGCATTCCTAGGCACCTTAATCTGCCATAGGGGTGACAGACTCATAGATATCAGACTGGTAGGGATGGAAGATTTCATGATGAAGAAGAACAATAGTACTCTTATACCAATGATCTTAGCCGAGTTTACCGTGCTCTGACAATTTGACAGTCTGGGGGGAAATTCTTTGAAGGGTGCAAATCTACTCCTACAGATTTGGATGATCGAGCATCTCTGTCACCGCCCAGGTTACATGAACTACGGCTTAACCCGTTTGAATTGTATCGAAGAACACAATACTCAGGTAGAGGGTCACAAATTTCCTGAGGGCACAGAGGCCTGGCACTCACATTTGAGTTCATTGACTGCCGACCGAATCGAATGGACATTCGGGTGGCTCCTTGTCGGCGATGTTATCAATATGTCTGCAGAGGTGCGCTATCTTTTATTAATAGGTCTGCGGAGTATCCAGCCATATGCCCCACATCGGGTCTTTGGGTAGAAAACAAGGCATTCCACATGATGAGGACCTAAGCCAAAAGCCATTGAGTTGTGTCCAAGGGCTACATTTTTGGAGAAAAGGGTCCGTCATATCTGGAACCAGTGCAGATTCTTAGAGCCTCAGACTCGGGTAAGTAACTTATCTCAAGGGGAAGTAGAGCTAGCCTATATTTCTTGGTATGGTAGAAGAGGCCGAGAGAACCAAGAACCGGAGCGACCTGTGAAAAGACCTCACGTGCAGCATTTTACTGAGCAGACACAAGAACACTGGGGTTGGCTAGAAAAGGAAAACAACTACCGGGCTACAATAAGTAAACTCGAGGCCCAGATCCGAGAGCTCAAATTTGAAAACACTTTACAAACTGCTGCAGCCGAAGGGGAAAGAACAGGTTGAACAAAGAAAATGAAGCCCTCCGGGCTCAGGTCCAGAAAATGATGATAGCCATTGAAAACCCTGAAAGAAGTAGAGCCGATGAAAGACTTGTCACCAGTCTCAGGCAAAAGTTGTGTAGCTATGGTGACGACCTGGACAAAGCCGAAAAAGATTTGACCCGAGTTCGAGCAAAGTTGGCAAAGAATGCAGAAGAAAGGGCAGATTTCATGAAAAAATTGAAGAGAAAGCACGACCAAGAAGTTCTGGGTTTGAAAGAAAGAATGGCCACTTTTGAAAACGAAATGGCCAAGCAAGCAAAAAGGTTTAAGGCAGAAAGGGAACAATGCTATGACATGATAGCCCAATTTGAAGAAAAATTGCGACAGTGGAAAGAGCAGAGTCACAAAGACGCCCAGGCATTAGAGGTAAGATCTCAGCAGAGGTATCATCAGGCAAAGGGTCCGGGAGATAGCTGATTACATTGTCACCACATGCCAGGAATGCAAAGATATGACTCGGACCACCTTCTTCTCATCGGTTATGATCTTCGTCCACAAGATAATGGATGACCTCTACCGCCTCCAACAAGATATAGCACGCAGGCCCGTAGCAAGGCCGAATGATGCCCCACGGGTCCCTGAAGCAATGGAAGCACTGATGTACTTTTGATATTTCTCGAGTCTGTATTTTATTTTCCTGCTGTAGTCCTATCCAAGTCCACTGTAGTTTTTACATTTCCAAGAAAGCATGTCTTGAGTCTTTTTATTAGTTTTTAAAATTTGAAAAATGTATTGAAGTTTTCTTATGAAGTTATAAGTATTTTATCTAATGAGTGAAAGTCTCGAAAAAATGTTTATTTTCTTCCTTCGAATTTATCCCTTGAAATACGTAATGATCTGATTCACGCGGCGCTGTGATACGTAGGCAATCCACATAGGGTTCAATAATAATCTTAAGAAAGGAAAGTGAGTGCGAAATAAAAGAGCAAAAAATAATATAATGAAAGAAAGAAAAGAGTGATAAAATGATAGAGAAAAACAAAAGGTGAAAATAGAATTAAAAAGCGGGAGAGTTCAAATCCGAGAAAATAAAGTCAGGATAAGACACACAACTGTTGCAAAATATATAGAAAGAGTTCAATTGCCTAGGTTCATTGCATACCCCAAACGTGCGATTCCCTATGTGATAAATGTTTCAACCTAACATTTTGTTGGTTCAGTCTTAAGGTGTTTTTCTAAGGTGGTTGGTTTTTGCGGTAACCTGGCTTCCCATCCTTACTTCACTAGATCAAAAAGAAGCATAGAAATGACATCCGAAAGTCACTTATAAATCGTCAACTCTTTCGTGGAGGACCCGAATCTTGTCATCCCAACATCTGAGTCAGCCACAGTTGAAGAGAACAGGATTCTGCGTTGCCGCATGCTGGAAATGTGGGACGCATAGTCCAATGGTAGGGAGCCGCCCGGTTCCATCCTGGGTTTTCCAGAGATAATCCCCAGGACAGGCGGGACCTCCAAAATCCCTATAAGTTACCCACCCACGCCACTTGGATACCCAACTATGTCGGCTCACTTTGCCGGAAGGCCTTCTGAGGTTCGCCCCTGTGATGACCCAAAAGGGTCATCATATGTAAATTTAATTATGACTGTGTTCCGAGGCCCCAAAAGCCTCCATCAATCTCACCTCGATGTGCATGCGCATCCCGGGCGCGTAGCCGGGAAGCCTTTATGTGGAAACTTGATAAAGAGTTGAATTTATGATAATTAATTGAATAAAGTTGACTTTGGTCAACATTTTTGGTAAACGGACCCGAATCCGTGATCTGACGGTCCCGGAAGGCTAGTAGAAAAAGATGGGACTTGGGCGTATGCCCGGAATCGAATTTCGAGGACCCAAATTCGAGAAATGAATTTTTAAAGAAAATTATTTTCTGAAAATAATAAAGGCTTATGAAAATGAACCTTGATGTGAAACCTGTGTTGTCGGGCCCGTATTATGGGTCTGTAGCCCGGAACATCATCAATATGTATTATTTAAGTTATCTGTGAAATTTGGTAAGAAACGGACTTGATTTGAAGGGTTTCGGATCAAAATGGGGAATTTAGAGTTAGTGAAGTTCTGAGGATTTTCATAGAACTTGAAATTTGGTTTGAAATGTGATTTTATGCTACCGAGGTCCGAATGCAATTTCGAGAACGGGAATAGTTCCGTTATGTCATTTATGACTTGTCTACAAAATTTGAAGTCATTCCGAGTAGTATAGACCCGTTCGGCGCATTAAAATGAATTCTAGAATTTCTTAAGTTCTTAAGTTGATTCAATTTGGTTTTGGGATTGAATTTTGAGTTTTGTCGTTGTTTTTCATGTTCCGGAAGTTCGAGGGAGTCCGTATCATGAATACAGACTTGTTGGTGTCTTTGAACGGGGTCTCGAGGGGCTCGGGTGAGTTTTGGACCCCTCAGAATTAATTCCAAAACACCAGAATTTTTCTATCTGGTTTTTTTCAGTGCGTTTGCAGGCAATCAGCTGCGATCGCACAAGAGGTTGGACCTGGGGTGGGAAAATGACCTGTGCGATCGCACAAGTCTATCCGCGATCTCACAGTGTGTGATTTGATTGTGCCTTTTTTTGTTCTCCGCGATCGCAACCCTCACCCCGGCGATCGCACAAGATGCCTACCCCCCCTTGCCTGCTACTATTTGCGATTGCCAACCTTCAGTTGCGATCGCACTATTCTTCTTGAGGGCCCTGGGCAATTGCCCTGTGCGAACGAACTGGCCCACCTGCGATCGCATAGTGCAAGCAGCTGGGCAGTGTATTTTAATACGGGACCCAACCCATTTTTCCTCCATTTTCATCTTCCTCCTCAAGGTTTTGAGAGCATTTCAAGAGGGTGTTCCACCATTGTCATCAAGATAAGTTAATTCCTTAGTTTTCTTGATTTTAAGATCAATTCCTAATGAAATTCCCTTCTAATTATCCTAAAAATTCATAGAAATTGATAGAAATTTAGGGATTTTGGGAAATTATGAATTACTCATTTTTGCCATGAATTCTAGCAAGGACTTGCATAATTATGATCCTTAGACTCCGGGTAATTGATTCCTTCAAGAATTTTCGAAATCTGAACGTGTGGGTTCGGGGTCGAAATTCCAAAAACCTTCAAGATTGCTTAATTTTAGGATTCCTTGTTAATTCTCCTTCTTGGAACTGAAATTGAATCAATTATACCATGTTTGGCTAGTTGTGAGCCGTCGAGGGTAGATTTCGGAGATTCGGGCGCATCCTTGATCCGAGGGGTGATATCGTCACGAGGTGAGTCTCCTTTCTAACCTTGTAAGAGGGAATTGTCCCCCTAGGTAACTTTAAATGCGATGTGTACTTGTTTGGGGGCTACGTACGCACCAAGTGACGAGAGTCCGTACGTAGTGGCTTTTATTTCTTGTCTGGGTAGTTAGGCCACAGCATGTTCATTGTTTTCCCCTGTCATAATGTAAATGCTCTGTGCTTCTGTTGTGATTGGTGATGTTTCATCTAAAGGATAGTGGTACTTGACTCGTTTCCATTGTTCTTGTTTTACACAATGGAATCGGGCCGTACGCCACGACGGAGTGATGAGAGTGATTACACTATGGGATCGAGCCGTACGCCACAACGAAGTGATGAGAGTGACTACATGATGAGATCGGGCCGTACGCCACGGCAGAGTGATGAGAGTGATTACACTATGGTATCAGTCCATACGCCACGACGGAGTGATGAGAGTGATTACACTATGGGATCGGGCCGTACGCCACGGCGGAGTGATGAGAGTGACTATACGATGGGACCGGGCCGTATGCCACGGCGGAGTGATGAAAGTGATTACACTATGGGATCGGGCCATACGCCACGGCAGATACAGGACTTACTTGATTTCAACCGTATTTGGATACCTCATATTGATGCATTTCGATGTTTATTTGTCTTACATGCCTACTGTTTTTCTTATATCCTGTCTATTATTATTACTGTTGGACCTTAGTGAGTATCGAGTCGACCTCTCGTCACTACTTCTTCGAGATTAGACGAGATACTCACTGGGTACATATTTATTTATGTGCTCATGTTGCACTTTCTTTTCTTTTCTGTACTTGACTGTACAGGTCCAGAGGCTGGTACGTCTGATTATTAGGCCGGTGCTAGATATTGATAGTGTGGTCATACTTCACGGTGAGCTGCTTTCCCGGCGACTTCCCAGCAGCACCGTGGAGTTCCTTTGTTATATTCTCTTTCCATTTCATTCTGACTGAGACTCTGTATATATTGTAGTCATTGTATATTCAGTAGTTGCCCGTGACACTCGGGACACTAGTTCCTGGCACACACGCAGTTTGTATTTTGGGGTTTGGGCTATGTATCTATGTATGTGCTTCGGTTTGGCCCCGTGCCTTCCTATATTATTATGATGTTTATGTCGTATCATGCTATCATTATGTTAACTATTTAAAATTAGTGATTTCCGACATGTTTAGATCAGACGGGCAAGGGGATATCATCTAGTGTTTTCTATGTTGGCTTGCCTAACCCCGTTGTTGGGCGCCATCGCAACCTGAATTAGGATTTGGGTTGTGAAAATGTGGTATCAGAGCTTTAGGTTCACGTAGTCTCACGAGTCACAGGCAAACCTAGTAAAGTCTTGCGGATCGGTACGGAGACGTCTGTGCTTATCTTTAGGAGGCTATAGGGTGTTAAGAAACTCCTCCTTGTTCAGATCCTATCGTGCAATCTATGATGTACTCAAATTTGATCTTCTACTCTCTCACAGATGGTGAGGAAGCATGCTGCTCATGTTCCTGATCCAGGGGAGGCTGCTACCCCCGCCGCTCGAGGCCGTGGTAGGGGCAGGGGTAGGGCTCCTGTTCGAGGTAGGGGACGAGGGTGTCCCAGAGCTGTACCAGTGGCACCGCTTGAGGATCCTATTATCGAGGAGCAGGATGAGTTTCCTCCAGTTGCTCCTGCTCCAGCGGATGTTATAAAGGCGCCAAGCTTCCAGGAGGTGATGGGCCGCATGTTGAGATTTATGCACACTATGTCCCAGGCAGGCGTACTTCCAGCAGACCCTGCTACTTCCCTGGCGGGAGGAGGAGTTCAGACTCCTACCGCTCAGGCCACCGGACAGGCAACATCACATCATACTCCGGGTACACCGCCCGTGGGTGGAGTTCCGCCTATAGTAGCACAGCCAGATCCCAGGCCAGTCACAAAGGGTGACCAACAGAAGATGCTGGATAGATGGACCCGGCTTCGCCCTCCAGTCTTCGGGGGTGAGAAGGGTGAGGATGCCCAGGATTTCATTGACAGGTGCAGGGACAGACTTCACAATATGAGGATACTAGAGTCACATGGGGTGGACTTAACCACATTTCAGCTTGAGGGCAGAGCTCGCCGCTGGTGGTAGTCATATGTTCTTAGCAGTCCAGCAGATTCTCCTTCTGTCACTTGGAGTCAGTTCACTCAGCTATTCTTGGACAGATACATTCCACCGTCCGAGAGAGAGGAGCTTCCGGGTCAGTTTGAGAGGTTAGAGCAGGGGTAGTTCACTCAGCTATTTTTAGACAGATACATTCCACTCAACTATTCTTGGACAGATACATTTTATGCATTTTATGAACTCCTTCGTGATTGTTTTCATTGATGATATACTGATCTACTCACGGAGCCTTGGTGAGCACGAGCAGCATTTGAGAGTCGTGCTTCAGACCTTGCGAGAGCAGAAGTTATACGCTAAGTTCTCCAAGTGCGAGTTCTGGTTGGAGTCTGTGACATTTTTGGGGCACGTGGTGTCCGGTGAGGGTATCAAGGTTGATCCACAGAAGATTGAGGCAGTTCAGAGTTAGCCGTGTCCTACTTAACCTTCAGAGATCAGGAGTTTTCTAGGTCTAGCAGGATATTACCGTCGATTCGTGGAGGGATTCTCGTCTATTGCAACTCCACTGACTAGGTTGACTCAGAATAATGCTCTATTTCGATGGTCAGACGATTGTGAGGCGAGCTTTCAGAAGCTCAAGGCAACATTGACTTCAACACCAGTTCTATCATTACCTTCTGAGTCAGGGATGTATACTGTATATTGCGACGCTTCACGCGTCGGGTTGGGATGTGTGTTGATGCAGGATGGCAGGGTTATTGCTTATGCTTCACGACAGCTGAAGGTTCATGAGAAGAATTATCATGTACACGACCTAGAGTTGGCGGCGATTGTTCATGCGTTGAAGATATGGCGGCATTACTTGTATGGTGTATCTTGTGAGGTCTACACTGATCACCGCAGTTTGCAGTACTTGCTTAAGCAGAGGGACCTTAATTTGAGGTAGAGGAGGTGGCTTGAGTTGTTAAAGGACTATGATCTTACTATTTTGTACCACCCGGGCAAGGCGAATGTAGTAGCGGATGATTTGGGCAGGAGAGCAGCGAGTATGGGTAATTTGGCCTACATTACAGTTGAGGAGAGACCTTTAGCCCTTGACATTCAGTCCTTGGCTAATCGCTTGGTGAGATTAGACCTTTCAGAGCCTCGTCGAGTTCTAGCTCATGTGATTGCTCAGTCTTCATTGTTAGGCGAGATTAAGGCTCGACAGTTTGATGATCCATGTCTAGCATAGCTTCGGGATACGGTTGTCCAGGGTAAGGCCAAGGAGGTTACCTCGGGCGAGGATGGTGTTTTGAGACTTTAGGGCCGATTGCGTGTTCCAGATATTGATGTCCTGAGGGAGAAGATTCTAGCAGAGGCGCACAGTTCTCGGTATTCTATTCATCTAGGAGCGACGAAGATGTATCGTGATTTGAAGCAGCGTTACTGGTGGAGGCGGATGAAGAAGGACATTGTTCAGTATGTGGCCAGGTGTCTTAATTATAAGCAGGTTAAGTACGAGTACCAGAGGCCAGAAGGCTTGTTTCAGCAGATGCCCATTCCTCAGTGGAAATGGGAGCGCATCACCATGGACTTCGTGGTTGGGTTGCCTCGGACTTTGTGGAAGGTTGACGCGGTTTGGGTCATTGTGGATAGATTGACCAAATTGGCGCATTTCATTCCTGTGGCTACTACTTATACGACAAAGAGGCTAGCTCAGATTTACATTCGAGAGATTATTTGATTGCATGGCGTGTCGGTGTTTATTATATTAGATCGAGGTCCTCAGTTCACTTCACACTTCTGGAGAGCTTTGCACAGCGATATAGGTACTCAGATAGACCTCAATTTAGCATTTCACCCTCAGACTGATGGCCAGTCACAGTGTACAATTCAGATTTTGGAGGATATGCTCGGGGCTTGTGTGATTGACTTTGGAGGTCAGTGGGACCAGTTCCTAGCATTGGCGGAGTTTGCATACAATAATAGTTATCAGTCCAGCATCGAGATGGCTCCATTTGAGGCTTTATATGGTCGGTGATGTCGTTCTCCTATCGAGTGGTTTGAGCCTGGCGAGGCCAAGTTATATGACACATATTTGGTGAGAGATGCCTTGGAGAAGGTGAAGGTTATTCAGGAGAGGCTCCGCACGGCTCAGTCAAGACAGAAAAGCTACGCAGATCAGCGGGCACGTGATATAGCATTTATGGAGGGAGATAAGGTTATGTTGAATGTTTCTCCGATGAAGGGCGTCATGAGATTTGGGAAGAAGGGAAAGCTGAGTCCCAGGTTCATAGGCTCTTTCGAGGTGTTGAGTTGGATCGGACAGGTTGCCTATGAGCTTGCTTTACCTCCATCCTTATCAGGAGTTCATCCAATTTTTCACGTATCCATGCTTCGGAGGTATCATGCGGACTTCTCGCATGTGGTTGATTACATCACCATTCAGTTAGATGAGAAGTTGGGCTACGAGGAGGAGCTAGTTGCTATTATTGATAGGCAGGACCGCCAGTTGAGGTCTAAGACAGTTTCTGCGGTCAAGGTCCAGTGGAGGGGCCAACCAGTCGATGAGGCGACCTGGGAGTCTGAGGAGGACATGCAGAGCAAGTATCCACAACTATTCAGCACTTCAGGTACGATGCTACGTCCGTTCGAGGACGAACGTTTGTTTTAGAGGGGGAGATTGTGATTACCCAAAAGGGTCATCTTATGTAAATTTAATTATGATTGTGTTCCGAAGCCTCGAAAGCCTCCGTCAATCTCACCTCGATGTGCGTGCGCAGCCCGGGCGCGTAGCCGGGAAGCCTTTATGTGGAAACTTGATAAAGAGTTGAATTCATGATAATTAATTGAATAAAGTTGACTTTGGTCAACATTTTTGGTAAACGGAACAGGATCCATGATCTGACGGTCCGTGAAGGTTCGTAGAAAAATATGGGACTTAGGCGTATGCCCGGAATCGAATTCCGAGGACCCAAGTCCGAGAAATAAATTTTAAAAAAACATTGTTTTCTAAAAATAATAAAGGCTTATGAAAATGAACCTTGATGTGAAACCTGTGCTGTCGAGCCCGTATTATGGGTTCGGAGCCCGAAACAGGTTCAATATGTGTTATTTAAATTATCTATGAAATTTGGTAAGAAACGGACTTGATTTGACGGGTTTCAGATCAAAATGGGGAATTTAGAGTTAGTGAAGTTCTGAGGATTTTCATAGAACTTGAAATTTGGTTTCAAATGTCATTTTATGCTACCGAGGTTCGAATGCAATTCCGAGACTGGGAATAGTTCCGTTATGTCATTTATGACTTGTCTGCAAAATTTGAAGTCATTCCGAGTAGTATAGACCCGTTCGGCGCATTGAAGTGAATTCTAGAATTTCTTAAGTTCTTAAGTTGATTCAATTTGGGTTTGGGGTTGAATTTTGAGTTTCGTCGTTGTTTTTCATGTTTCGGAAGTTCAAGCGATTCCGTATCATGAATACAGACTTGTTGGTGTCTTTGAACGGGGTCCCAAGGGGCTCGGGTGAGT
>ML241653.1:0-12731 GCA_005239495.1 Nicotiana undulata | reverse complement strand
GGCGCGGCCCCTACTACCCATTGGAGCAGCCAATACCTCACTTGGAGCAAACTTTCCAACAAGATGATATCATCTACGGTACCGATGAAGAGGAAGCGTTAGCGGCAATGAGGGATTTATTTCTGGACGATGAGGACATGGACTGCTGTGTCATTCTTGAAGAGGAGGAGGAGGACGGCCCTTCCATATAGGTTGTGAGCAAAGGATCATATCTCAATAATTGGTCTGTCAGGACAACCAAAGCCCGTCGAGCCTCGGGGTAGCAAGGCTAACAAAACAAGCATTATTTACAGTTTATTTATTTAAAGAATTTTCTTCCTTTTCGCATTTTTAATTTCTGCAAGAAAGAGCTCCCATGTTCAAACAATTATTCAATTTATCAAAGCATTTACAGTTTCTTTATAAATCTTATATTTACTTGCTACTGTTTTCCTCCCCATTACTTTATTTACACAACATTACTATTACTTATCTTGATGAACCGACGACTGTGACATGCAACGAGGCAACGCAACAAACGGATTCTGAGTCAGACGAGGATGATATACCTGAGGATATTATTAAAGAGGTAGAGAACTTTGAGAATAGACCTAAGTCAAACTTGGACGAGACTGAGGTCATCAACCTGGGAAACACAGAGAACGTCAAATAAACACGCATCAGCATTCATCTGCCACCGTCAGAAAATGAGGAATATACGGAATTCTTAAGAGAATATGAGGACATATTCGCCTGGTCATATGATGACATGACTGGCCTCAGTACATCTATTGTGGCCCACAAGCTGCCAACCGATCCAACATGCCCACCGGTGAAGCAAAAGCTCAGGAAGTTCAAACCAGACATGAGCTTAAAAATCAAAGAAGAGGTCACCAAGCAGACCAACGCCATGGTTCTCCGGGTGGTCGAATATCCTACATGGTTAGCCAACATTGTGCTTGTGCCAAAGAAGGATGGGAAGGTCAGAGTCTGCGTCGACTACCGGGATCTCAACCGGGCCAGTCCGAAAGATGACTTCCCCTTGCCGAATATACATATCCTAATTGACAACTGCGCCAAGCATGAGCTGCAGTCCTTTATAGATTGTTTTGCTGGTTACCATCAGATTTGGATGGACGAGGAAGATGCTGAGAAAACGGCGTTCATTATGCTGTTGGGAGTGTATTGTTACAAGATGATGCCATTCGGTCAGAAGAATGCGGGGGCCACCTACATGAGGACTATGACTACTATATTTCATGATATGATTCACAAGGAGATCGATGTATATGTGGACAACGTCATCATCAAATCAAAGAAGGTCGCTGACCATATGGAAGATTTGAGAAACTTCTTCAACAGGTTAAGGAAGTACAGTCTGAAACTTAACCCTGCAAAGTGTGCATTCGGGGTTCCTGCTAGCAAGTTGTTGGGATTCATTGTCAGTCGCCGAGGAATAGAACTGGATCCATCAAAGGTAAAAGCTATCCAAGAATTGCCGCCACCAAAGAACAAGAAGGATGAGGCTCAATTACATCAGCAGGTTCATAGCCCAGTCTACCGTCATTTGTGAACCAATTTTCAAGATGCTGAGAAAGGATGCTGCAACCAAATGGACCGAGGATTGTCAAAGGGCCTTCGACAGAATCAAGGAGTATCTCTCAACACCACCAGTCCTGGTACCACCCGAGCCAGGTAGACCTTTGCTACTCTACCTTGTTGTGTTGGATGGAGCTTTCAGTTGTGTTCTTGGGCAACATGACGAGACAGGAAGAAAGGAGCAAGCAATTTACTACCTCAGCAAGAAGTTCACTCCGTATGAGGCCCGATACTCTCTATTAGAACGCACTTTCTGTGCTCTGACTTGGGTCGCACAGAAGTTGAGGCACTATTTCTGTGCATATACAACGTACCTCATATCAAGGATGGATCCGTTGAAATACATCTTTCAGAAGCCCATGCCTACTGGCAAACTGGCCAAATGCCAGATCCTATTAAGTGATTTTGACATTATTTACGTGACTCAGAAGGCGGTCAAGGGACAAGCACTAGCAGATCATCTTGCTAAAAATCCTGTGGACGGAGAATACGAATCTTTGAAAATGTATTTTCCCGATGAAGAAGTGTCATTCGTAGGGGAGGACATTGCAAAATCCTACGACGGTTGGAGGATGTTCTTTGACGGGGCCGCAAACTTCAAAGGCGTGGGTATTGGAGCAGTATTGATATCAAAAACTGGTCAGCACTACCCGATATCCGCCAAACTCAAGTTCCCCTGCACCAACAACATGGCTGAATATGAGGCCTGCATCTTGTGGCTCAACTTGGCCATCGACATGAATGTTCAGGAGTTATTAGTGATTGGTGACTCAGACATATTGATACACCAAGTCCAAGGAGAATGGGCGACCAAGAATTCCAAGATATTTCCATATCTACATCGTGTTCAGGAATTGAGAAAGACGTTCACAAAGTTAGAATTCCGGCACGTCCCCAGAATCTAGAATGAGTTCGCCGACGCACTGGCCACCTTGTCATCTATGATCCAGCATCCAGACAAGAACTTCATTGATCCTATCCTGGTGGGGATCCACAATCAGCCGGCCTACTGCGCCCATGTCTAAGAAGAAGCAGACGGAAAGCCTTGGTTTCATGATATTAAGGAGTACTTGGCAAAGGAAGAATATCCAGAGCCTGCAAACGCTACTCAGAAACGCACACTTCGAAGGTTGTCAAACAATTTCTTTCACAACGGAGGAATCATGTACAGGAGGACTCCTGATTTGGGTTTGCTAAGATGGGTCGAAGCAAGAGAAGCAACAAAACTGCTGGAGGAAATACATGTGGGTACATGCGGTCCTCATATGAACGGGTTCGTTCTAGCAAAGAAGATACTTCGGGCCGGTTATTTCTGGATGACCATGGAAATGGATTGCATCCAGTATGTCCGGGAATGCCACTGATCCCAGATACATGGGGACATGATAAAGGTACCTCCCAGTGAGCTTAATGCAACAAGTTCGTCGTGGCCGTTCGCCGCTTGGGGCATGGATGTTATTGGACCAATCGAACCTGCCGCCTCCAACGGACACAGGTTTATTCTGATCGCCATTGATTACTTCACTAAGCGGGTCAAAGCAGCATCCTACAAAACAATGACCAAGAAAGTGGTAGCTAATTTCGTTCGCGACCGCATTGTTTGTCGGTTCGGAGTTCCAGAGTCAATCATCACCGACAATGGTTCCAATCTAAACAGTGACCTGATGAAAGCAATGTGTGAATCCTTCAAGATCAAGCACAAGAATTCTACAGCATACAGACCTCAAATGAATGGAACCGTTGAGGCTGCCAACAAGAACATCAAGAAGATACTGAGAAAGATGATAGAGAAGCACAAGCAGTGGCATGAGAAGTTGTCATTCGCCTTACTGGGATACCGCACCACGGTTCGCACATCAACTGGGTCAACTGTTAATATGTTGGTATATGGCACAAAAGACGTCATTCTTGCCGAGGTCGAGATTTCATCTTTGAGAATCATACAAGAAGCCGAGCTCAGCGATGCAGAATGGGTAAGAAGCCTCTATGAGCAATTGGCCCTCATAGACGGAAAAAGAATGAACGCAGTTTGTCATGGTCAGCTATATCATAACAGAATGACCAGAGCCTTCAACAAGAAAGTCAAACCAAGACTATTCACACCGGGGCAGCTGGTGTTAAAGAAAATCTTCCCTCATCAAGACGAAGCAAAAGGGAAATTCTCTCCCAATTGCCAAGGCCCGTACATGGTTCACCGAGTGCTGACAGGAGGAGCGCTCATACTTGCAGAAATGGATGGAGAAATCTTGCCAAAACCAATCAACTCAGATGCAGTCAAGCGCTACTATGTGTATCTCTTTATGTTTTATCAATGTTGTAATTTGAACTACGCCTGACCTGATTCCCGTTTAAGAGGGGATACGTAGGCAGCCCTATGGGTTCGGTCACATTTTAATACAAATTTCATTTCCCCCACGAATGGAAACTGGGGCAGAATTTTAAGGAGGACCCTCAAAATTCCATAGCAAGAGAGGTTGCAATGTCTCGAACCGCGTCATGGTCGTCGGTTCATCCAAAGAAAATTACTTTTTCAATTATATGTTATATCATATTTTTTATAAAACCATGCATATTTACTTCTCAAAATAGCTTGTTTAGCGACGCTACCCCTGTGATACAAACAACGTTATCATTATCAAGAAGACAGGCCGAGCCGAGCCAACGGGGATGCGAACTAACCCTCCCCTTTACAGAACTCACAATTTTCCTTTGGATGCAGGCACAAAGACGGAAAAAGCCCAGAAACATATTATTATCTCCGCAAGACGCATATTTCTTAAAAGACACGCTCTCAGACTCATCGCACATGCCGACGTTTACTATCATCAATAACAACGCTTATTCACCACAATCGTATCGCCGCAGTTTATCATCAGCTAAGAACTCTTACTGTCGTTTTATTTTCCCGCACTGCATAAGGCTATTCTGCCTTCCGAGGTTCCACGCTACCTCCCCTGCCTTCTATTTTCTGCATTGCATAAGGCTATTGTTCTGCCTTCCGAGGTTCTACGCTACCTCCCCTGTATTTTATTTCCTGCATTGTATAAGGCTATTGTTCTCCCTTCCGGGGTTCTACGCTACCTGTTACGCCCCGCAGTATTATGTCTATGTTATGCTCTGCAGTAATATATTACGATGATGTTATCCTCTGAAGTAATATATTACGATGATGTTACGCCCCGCAGTATTACATTACGATTATGTTACGCCTTGTAATATTAAATTACGACGATGTTGTACCATGTAGTATTGTACGTCAAAATTGGCATAAGGTAATTAACATCAGTACAAGTAAAATATTATTTGGAGATTATAAGGATTATGCTATTTCACAAGTGATGAATAAATTCGTGAAGGTGAAAGAGGAAACAAGTCAAAGAAAATGAATTTTCATCCATGTTTGGCATGTGGGGGTAAAATACGGGTCGAGCGTTAATACCCGATATTACGGACTAGTACCATACAAGGTACCACATGGCCATGGTAGTGAGGTGTATAAGGTAAGCAAAAAAAAGGAGAAACATTTTAAGTAATTTGGGACAATTCTTAATTATGTGGATAATTGGTTAATTATTGGGTAATGGTCCATTACCAAGTTAATTAAGGAGTTGTGGTTGATTAATTAAAGAATGTGGTTAAGATTAAATATCCCCCAACGTGGAAGCAATATAGGTTATATTTGACGATTCACGAGTCACTAAAAATATGTGGCAAGATTAGAAAAATTGGACAAGTCTTCTAAACGTGAGTCATATGCCATTATATGTCTTAAAGACATGAATAAGTTATATATCATTTGAGAAAAAGGAGAACTCTTATATGTCAAAAAGAACTTGAAAATCACCTCCATTCTTAAAGACAAGGATTTCAAAAATCCAAGAAAGTTACTTCAGCATTGTTTCACGATGAAGGCTTGACAAGAATAATACATTTCTTATAGCTCATGTTTCATACAATATGTTTGTTTCCGGTGAGTGAAATTCACATTTATATCAAATTTTGCATTTAGCTAGAGTAATTGTTCAACAATAAAACCTCCCAGTTGTAGATTAGGAAAGAAAGCATATTAATGAGAGTTGGTGCGATACACCACTGATTTTGGTAGCTGGAAATGTTTGACATGTTATTCGAAAGTTTACGTATGGGCCTAGAATCACTTTCCAGGTATGTTAAGGATATCCCTTCTTTCATTTTGGCTTGATCTCTTCATTACACAAGTTTGATAACGAGGCATAAAGAAAATTTCATATTCCTGAATTTACGTATATTTGCTAGTCTCGCAAGTTACAATATTCTCTTTATCAGGAATTCATATTCGTTTGAGTATTTACTTCTTCCATTCAAGAGAGAACAAAGAGTTTATATATACAGTATTAAAAGTATTTTCATTACCATCAAGCTATAATCGATGGGCAGGCCCCTATTGGGCAACCTCTGATCAGATGGTAAGTTATATACCGAACCTACTGTGGCCGAGTGCCTATGAGCGAGCCCAGTTGGTCGAGATAGAGAGCCTAGTATGGTCGAGCGCCTATGAGTGAGCCTACTANTATATATATATATATATATATTTACCGAGCCTTATAGTCCCGGACAACTATTTTACTTATTATATTGAGAGAATTGAGTCAGTCAAGTAAGCATATCATCAGATTATCTTTGACTTCCAGCTACCTGCAGTTATTATATTATCAGTTCAGTTTCAGCTTTCAGTATACTGCCTTACATACTTGGTACATTATTTCGTACTGACGTCCCTTTTGCTTGGGGACGCTGCGTTTCATGCTTGCAGATCCTGATAGACAGGTCGAGAGCCCTCCAAGTATGCTATCAGCTCAGCGGAAGATGTTGGTGCGCTCCATTTGCTCCGGAGTTGCTTACTTGGTCAGTATAATTAGGACAGGTATTGATTGGTATGGCGGGGCTCAGTCCCGACCTTTATGATACTTATGTACTCTTAGAGGCTTGTAGACAGATGTCATGTATACGAATACTTGTATGGCCTTATAGGCCTATGTTTAGAGTTTAAAAATGATTATGTTGGTCTATTAGGCCCCTATGTCACGAGTATATGATGTTGTAATAAGAAAGATACATTACGTTGGTACTCGGTTGAGTAAGGTACCAGGTGCCCGTCGCGGTCCATCAGTTTGGGTCGTGACAAAAGTGGTATCAGAGCAGTTCTGTCCTAGGGAGTCTACAAGCCGTGTCTGGTAGAGTCTTGTTTATGGGTGTGTCGTGCACCACACTTATAATCAGGAGGCTACAGAGCATTTAGGACTGTCACTCTTTCTTCTTACTCTAGATCGTGTGGTAGATCTCACTTATAAGAATTCAAGTCCCGAACTTCTATTCATAATACGACGATGCCTACATCCAGAAAGACGGTTGGTAAGAGATATAGCTGTGGAAGAGTTGAGTCATAGGAACTCGAGTTTTGCATCATGCTTATGATGGATAAATATGAGGTATTCAATAGATCATGTGTGTACTAAGACGTGTAGTTTCTTGATAAGGATCCCTAAGGCAAGAATGTCTATCCACTCTTATGGTAAAAAGGAATAAAAGAATTGGAAGGTAGACACAAGTTTCAACAAGTAAAAAAAAAGCAAGATGAAGAAGGATACGAGGTACCCAGTTAATGAAGATTAACAGTATTTACAATTCAAGAAGAGAAATATAAGCATTTTGAGTTACCTTCAACAGTGACAGATGTATGTATAATCAGCCACGACAATCTCATTTATGCCAAATAGGAGCTAACAAACATAGTGTAAGAAAATGATGCGTTATCAAGGTCCGACTGGGGATAGAACGACCCAAAATAGTGGATGGATTGGTAGAGTTAGTTGAAATTTCCGAAAGATAGTACAAGCATGGCAATAGATCTCATTCGGAGACAACTCGATGGTGCACCCTAAAATAGTACAACTAGATATGAGTACTACAAAGATAGGTACCAGAAGCCTTGAAGGGATAATTATTACCTTAGTAAGGCTCCCGTCCCTAGTAGAGAAAGAATGTTAGGCAACCTGAAGAGCCAGTAGATGGAGCAAGAGGAGCTAAAAGCAAAGGAATGTCTTGTTCGAGTTACCAAGAGTAAAGTGATAGACATATATGTTAGTGGGAAATAAGAAGAGAGTTAATGAAGTATTATGAGTAAGGTGTGATACATGGATGACGAAGGAAGAATAAGAAGATGACAGCATTACAGAGTTTATAGTCAAGTGAAGGAAGAGACGAGAGGTGACAAGCCTTAGGACAACAAAAGAGTATAGACCATACAGTCATGTCCTTATTTCGAGAAATAAGTTCGCAACTCTAGCACGATTACCATAAGGAAAAGTTAGACCCCCAAATTAATAAAAATCAATATGGACTGGTGAACAAGATAACTAAACATGAATTAGGGACTGAGTGATTTGATAATAGTCAGCATCATGAGAATTTCATATCGCGTTCCAGTGATAATAGAATGGACAACAAAAGAAGATTCATGAGAAATTCATAGAATGGTCATTCAGGAAGACGCTTCCCTAAAGCAAGCAATGGGAGCAAAGTTAAGCTTAAGGGAATGTATGTGCCAGTTACACTAAGTGTCACCATCGTGAGTAAGGAATTTTGTTATCCTTGGTACAGAAGGATTACCGCAAGGCAAGTAAGGGTCATCGATGATGTGAAAGGACGTCGAAGATGAAGAGGTAAAACATCTATAGGCAGGTCGTCGTAGCTCCAATTCTTAGTACTACCCTAAAGGGGGGAATATGGAATGATGTGGCATTAAGTCAGAATTAAGTGGATCTAGTAACTATGGAATGATAAAGGAAGAATGCGATAAAAATGAGAAAGGGATGAGATGATCAAATGTTATAGATATGTTATGATTCCAGAACATTATGTAAGCATGGCGTCAAAAAAAAGGAAGTAAGGGTTCATGCCCGGGATGTTGTTGATAGATAAGGAGCTAGTACGTTAGGTAAGTTAAGACAAAGGAAATAACCCAAGAAAGATTACGCGGAATATGGATATGAGAATGGGCCAACGAGTAGTTAGTAGTTGATTCAGGAAGAGCCTAGTCATGACTAGACAAGAAGTTATAGACAAATCAGCAGATCATGCAAGATAAATGTAGTAAACCCCGACATGGAGAATTCAGCCTCGCAGTAATGTCATTATAATATTTGAGATATATTCAAATAGGAGTCGGGATAGTTAAAGGGACCGTATGAGTGTTATGGGGATAAAAGAAAGTGACATTGGGAAGGCAGTCAAAATATCAGTTCAGAAGAAACTCTACAAGCACAAGGGCACGGAGGTAAGCAACTACAGATGATTATAGACAAGGAAGGACATCAAAAGGTTCGTAATAAGCTCACAGCTTTATGAGAGTCAAGGGTTCTCCCTAAGTACTACAATGAAAGACTAGCTGGGGAAATAAGGAAGAAGGCTTCAACCTAAGCACAATGACCTAAAGAGGAAATGGTCGTGTGCAGTCTCACAACAACATTGTAAGCACTCCAAGGGAAAGTGACACCTACCATGGCTAATGAACAGGAATTAAAATTAAAAGTAATATTTGAGATCGTATGAGTTGCACAAAAACTCTAGCATGTGTGGGCACTAAGATAAGCTAAGTATGGACGCAACAAGGGGGCGGAAAAACTAGAAAAGTTATAGATTACGTTGAAAGAAAGCTAAGATGGAATGAAAGAAATTATTCGAGCAATGATCCAGAGTTGGTTACGTTATGAATGCACTTAAGGGTTCGGAGTTTTATACATGCAGCATATACAGCCATAGAAGATTCGGGTATACGTTAAAAGAAAGAATTGAGCCCACGCCATAAACGAAAGATTAAATTGTTAAAGGATTGTATTATGCATATTCCCCAGTGCCCATTAAAGGCTAAATAGAAAACTAATAACATGAACCATAGATCGGGAGATAACTTAAGCCGACAGAAAGGCCGATCAGAAGGAGGAGGAAACTAAAGAGTTACATCAACAAAGTAAATCAAGAATCCGATTATTGGACCTAGAAGTTATATGAATCATGATTAAGGACAGAGCAGAATCACTCTTAATATAAGAGGTGCAAGGGATATAGCACAACGACTATATTCTATAATGGCTCTACGATAAAGCCAGTTAGAACAATATCAACCTCATAAGAATTTAGTATGGGTCTCCCGCCGGATTGTATAGGCACCAAAGGTGCAAGTATTACAATAGAACTTCAAATGGTAGATATGATTTATACCTGTGTGGGAGGGAGGTTATGAAAAAGAGATAGAAGAATGTGAGGTGGTATTTTAAACTAAGTAAGGTAAAGGTGAACGACGTACGAAATACTCAAGTATAGAAAGAAGAGAGTGGTCCATACTTCAGGTAAAAGACTAGAAGCGTTGAGATACATTATCCAGGAATGATAGCAACATTTTCAGTGGCATACCTTCCAACCTATGGTTTTTAAGTACCGAAAGGTCTAATTAGCGAGTAATATGAGAGTTAGAGACGATGCGATGTCTCGCTTGATGTTCCAGAAAAGCAAAAGGGAATCGATCGCAAGCTAAAGTATGATAGAATGAAAAGGTTTTAGAATGACAAGAGTAAGGATAAGAAGGCAAGTGAGAAGGTGACGAAAATGGATAAGTCCTCGGGATTAAGCCCGTGAAAACAAAGGAGTTGATGGTTCCTCTAAGTTATAGAAAGCTCAATTTAGCCTGAATGGACTCAAGGGAGTCTAAGACTAGTAGCATTTAGAAGAGATGAGATGCTGCCCTGGTAGCAGAATGAGGGTGTAACTGTGATAGATAAAGGATAACGTTTGGGCCTTTGATTGAGTAATGATTTGAAGAGGATTTCATGAGTTGTACAGTATTAAAATATCCATGTAAGATGAGTAGTATTGGGTTTCTATAAAATACAGTTAGGTAAGTATAGTATCGCCCCTAGGTGGATCAATCTAATTACCCCATATATCCCTGATGAGACGTGAGACCTAGCGACAATGTTACATAAGAGATCAAGTTATCAGTGGTAGATGATGAATTAACATTAAGGTGAATCAACAATAGATGGATGGAAGTTCAACAATATGCGATGAAATTAGACCACCAGTCTTAAGGATAAACAACGAGAGTAACCCGGAGTTGGTTGCAGACCTCAGTAACGATAAATCGAAGTAAGAGTTATGGTATAGTATGACCTACGTAGATGCGGTAAATATTCAGGTCTATGATATAAGATATAGCAATATTCGCAAGTTCTACAAGGTACGGAGCGAAAAACTTCAGTATACCTATAGATGCCCAGAAAGACATCTTATTAAGCTCTATATATGTTTACAAGTAAGACCTAAAATTTGGCTAACACCTGGAGGAAAAAGGAGAGAAGATACGCATAAGCGCACTTACAAGGTAAGAGTCGTACATGCTACATGATAGAAGGTAGCAACAATTACGAGACTGAAAGGATTCCGACCACAAGTTGTGGTGTGAGAATGAGGCCTAAGGACGGAATGCCCTGAACTTTGGACTTATTCACAGAACAATCTCCTAGATAGAAAGGGAAGTTCTAAAGTATTTAGAAGACATAAGTTATGAAAATGATAAGTACAACAATCAACATTCAAGGAAGAATGTTCCAAAGGGGGGAATAATGTTACGCCCCGCAGTATTATGTCGATGTTATGCTCTGCAGTAATATATTATGATGATGTTACGCCCCGCAATATTATATTACGATTATGTTACGCCTTGTAGTATTAAATTACGGCGATGTTGTACCATGTAGTATTGTACGTCGAAATTGGCATAAGGTAATTGACATCTGTCCAAATAAAAGATTATTTGGAGATTATAAGGATTATGCTATTTCACAAGTGATGAATAAATTCATGAAGGTGAAAGAGGAAGCAAGTCAAAGAAAATGAATTTTTATCCATGTTTGGCATGTGGGAGTAAAATACGGGTCGAGTATTAATAACCGATATTTACGGACTAGTACCATACAAGGTACCACATGGACATGGTAGTGAGGTGTATAAGGTAAGCAAAAAAAAGGATAAATATTTTAAGTGATTTGGGACAATTCTTAATTATGTGGATAATTGAATAATTATTGGATAATGAGACATTACCAAGTTAATTAAGGAGTTGTGGTTGATTAATTAAAGAATGTGGTTAAGATTAAATATCCCCCAACGTGGCAGCAATATAGGTTATATTTGACGATTCACGAGTCACTAAAAATATGTGGCAAGATTAGAAAAATTGGACAAGTCTTCTAAACGTGAGTCATATGCCACTATATGTCTTAAAGACATGAATAAGTTATATATCATTTGAGAAAAAGGAGAACTCTTATATGTCAAAAAGAACTTGAAAATCACCTCCATTCTTAAAGACAAGGATTTCAAAAATCCAAGAAAGTTACTTCAGCACTGTTTCACGATGAAGGCTTGACAAGAATAATACAGTTCTTATAGCTCATGTTTCATACAATATGTTTGTTTTCGGTGAGTGACATTCGCATTTATATCAAATTTTGCCTTTAGCTAGAGTATTGTTCAACAATAAAACCTCCTAGTTGTAGATTAGGAAATAAAGCATATTAATGAGAGTTGGTGCGATACACCACTGATTTTGGTAGTTGGAAATGTTTGTCATGTTATTCTAAAGTTTACGTATGGGCCTAGAATCACTTTTCAGGTATATTAAGGTTATCCCTTCTTTCATTTTGGCATGATCTATTCATTACACAAGTTTGATAACGAGGCATAAAGAAAATTTCATATTCCTGAATTTACGTATATTTGCTAGTCTCGCAAGTTACAATATTCTCTTTATCAGGAATTCATATTCGTTTGAGTATTTCCTTCTTCCATTCAAGAGAGAACAAAGAGTTTATATATACAGTATTAAAAGTATTTTCATTACCATCGAGCTATAATCGATGGGCAGGCCCCTATTGGGTAACCTCTAATCATATGGTAAGTTATATACCAAACCTACTGTGGCCGAGCGCCTATGAGCGAGCCCAATTGGTTGAGATATAGAGCCTAGTATGGCCGAGCGCCTATGAGTGAGCCTACTACGGCATAGCAGTCATATATATATATATATATATATATATATATATATATATATATAT
>ML241652.1:0-68042 GCA_005239495.1 Nicotiana undulata | reverse complement strand
AGCAGTGCAGGAGTCACTTCCTTGTGGTTGAACCTTATATCCTTAAGGTATTAGGCATTGTCATTTCCTTGTGTTTGAACCTTATATCCTCAAGGTATTAGGGATTCTTCTTGGAACATGTGATGTAAGATGATATCTTGTAGCAAGAGAAACATTTCTTACTCGTCCTTAGTTGAGTTGTAATCTTGTATTTTGTTTTTACTGTATCCTACTAGCTTTTGTAGAAGCAACTAGTTAGGAATCTCTTTTTACTTTTTATTCTCTTGATCTCACTGTGGCTAAAGGTTGTCATGAGTCAAAGTCTTTGTAACTAGAGAGTTTCAAAGTGGCTTGTAATAGTGGTTACAAGTTAGTGTGTCAAAGTCTTTGTAAGGTTGCCTTTCAAAGTGGCTTGTAATAGTCTAGATTACAAGTTAGTGAAGTTGAAATCCTACAAGTGTAGGTCGTGGTTTTTGTCCCCTTGAGTGAGATTTTTCCACGTAAAAATCCTTTGTCTCCTTGCACACTTTTAGTTTATAACTCTGTGGAAACAGGTAGAGGACCTGGTACCTCTACTTTTTGGTGGACCCCTAAAACTAACAAAGGTTGATCCTCAGAAGAATGCCCCGTTTCGGTGGTCCGACGAGTGTGAGGCAAGCTTTCAGAAGCTCAAGTCAGCTTTGACCTCTGCACCAGTTCTGTCACTGCCTTCCGATTCTGGGATGTATACTGTGTATTGCAATGCTTCACGCATCGGGTTGGGATGTGTGCTGATGCAGGATTGCAGGGTTATTTCTTATGCTTCGCGACAGCTGAAGGTTCATGAAAAGAATTATCATGTACACGACTTAGAGTTGGCGGCGATTGTTCATGCTTTGAAGATTTGGCGGCACTATTTGTATGGTGTGTCATGTGAGGTCTACACTGATCACCGCAGTTTGCAGCACTTATTCAAGCAGAGGGACCTTAATTTGAGGCAGCGGAGATGGCTTGAGTTGTTAAAATATTATGATCTCACTATTTTGTATCACCCGGGCAAGGCGGATGTAGTAGAAGATGCTTTGAGCAGGTGGGCAGCGAGTATGGGTAGCTTGGCCTACATTGCAGCAGAGGAGAGACCTTTAGCCTTGGACATTTAGTCCTTGGCCAATCGACTTGTGAGATTGGACCTTTCGGAGCCTCGTCGAGTTTTGGCTCATGTAGTTGCACAGTCTTCATTGTTGGGGGGAGATTAAGGCTCGACAGTTTGATGATCCATGCCTTGCAGAGCTTCGAGATACGGTGGTCCAGGGCAGGACCAAGGGGGTTACTTTGGACGAGGATGGTGTCTTGAGGCTCCAGGGCCGTTTATTTGTTCCTAATATTGATGGCTTGAGGAAGAGAATTTTAGAAGAGGCCCACAGTTCTCGGTATTCTGTTCATCCGGGTGCGACGAAGATGTACCGTGATTTGAAGCAGCACTACTGGTGGAGGAGGATGAAGAAAGATATAGTGCAGTATGTGGCTAGGTGTCTCAATTGTCAACAGGTCAAGTACGAGCACCAGAGGCCAAGAGGCTTGTTTCAGTAGATGCCTATTCCTGAGTGGAAATGGGAGCGCATCACCGTAGACTTTGTGGTTGGGTTGCCTCGGACTTTGCGGAAGGTTGACGCGGTTTGGGTCATTGTGGATAGATTGACCATATCGACGCATTTCATTCGTGTGGCTACTACTTATACTACAGAGAGGCTGGCCTAGATTTATGTTTGGGAGATAGTCCGATTGCATGGTGTGTCGGTGTCCATTATATCAGATCGAGGTCCTCAGTTCACCTTGCACTTTTGGAGAGCAATGAACAGTGAGATGGGCACTCAGATTGATCTGAGCTCAGAATTTCACCCTCAGACTGATGGTCAGTCAGAGCGTAAAGTTCATATTTTGGAGGATATGCTCAGGGCTTGTGTGATCGGTTTTGGCGGTCAATGGGACCAGTTTTTGCCTTTGGCGGAGTTTGCATACAATAACAGTTATCAGTCCAGCATCGAGATGGCTCCATTCGAGGCTTTATATGGTCGGCGGTGTCGTTCTCCTATCGGGTGGTTTGAGCCCGGCGAAGCCAAGTTATATGGCACAGATCTGGTGAGAGATGCTTTGGATAGGGTGAAGATTATTCAGGAGAGACTCCGCACAATTCAGTACAGACAGAAGAGTTACGCAGTTCAGCGGGCGCGTGATGTAGCATTTATGGAGGGAGATAAGGTTGAGTTGAAGATTTCCCCGATGAAGGGTGTTATGATATTCGGGAAGAAGGGCAAGCTGAGCCCTAGGTTTATAGGCCCTTTCGAGGTGTTGAGGCGAGTCGGGGAGGTTGCTTATGAGATCGCTTTACCTCCCTCTTTATCAAGAGTTCATCCGGTATTTAATGTATCCATGCTCCGGAGATATCATGCCGATTTCTCTCACGTGATTGATTTCAGCACTATTCAGTTAGATGAGAAATTGGGCTTCGATGAGGAGCCAGTTGCTATTATTGATAGGCAGGACCGCCGGTTGAGGTCTAAGAGAGTTTCTGCCGTAAAGGTCCAGTGGAGGGGCCAACCAGTTGATGAGGCGACTTTGGAGTCCGAGGAGGACATGCGGAGCAGGTATCCACAGCTATTCGGCTCTTCAGGTACGATTCTACATCCGTTCGAGGACGAACGTTTGTTTTAGAGGGGGAGATTGTGATGACCCAAAAAGGGTCATCTTATGTAAATCTAATTGTGATTGTGTTGCGAGCCGGGAAGCTTTATGTGAAAACTTGATTAAGAGTTGAATTTATGATAATTAATTGAATAAAGTTGACTTTGGTCAACATTTTTGGTAAACGGACCCGGACCCGTGATCTGACAGTCCCGGAAGGTCCGTAGGAACATATGGGACTTGGGCGTATGCCCGAAATCGAATTCCGAGGACCCAAGTCCGAGAAATGAATTTTTAAAGAAAAATGTTTTATGAAAATATTAAAGGCTTATGATAATGAACCTTGATGTGAAACCTGTGCTGCCGAGCCCGTATAATGGTTTCGGAGCCCGGAACAGGTTCAATATATGTTAATTATGTTGTCTGTGAAATTTGGTAAGAAACGGACTTGATTTGACGGGTTTCGGATCAAAATGGGAAAATTAGAGTTAATGAAGTTTTGAGGATTTTCATAGAATTTGGAATGTGGCTTGAAATGTGATTTTATGTTACCGTGGTCCGAATGAAATTTCGATACCGGGAATTGTTCCGTTATGTCATTTATGACTTTTCTGCAAAATTTGAAATCATTCCGAGTAGTATAGGCTGGTACGGTGAATGGAAGTGAATTCTAGAATTTCAAGTTCTTAAGTTTTGATTCAATATGGTTTTGGGGTTGAATTCTGAGTTTCGTTGTTGTTTTTCATGTTCCGAGAGTTCGAGAGAGTCTGTATCACGAATACAAACTTGCCGGTGCTTTTGGACGGGGTCCCGAGGGGCTCGGGTGAGTTTTGGACCACCGGGAGCTAAGTTGGAAAAACCAGATTTTTGCTCTCTCGTTTCCTTCTCTGTGATCGCAGAAAGTGGGTCGCGATCGTGGAGAAGGATTTGGGCTGGGCTGCTGATTGTTCTTCGCGATCGCGGAAGGCCGGACTCCATGCCTTCGCGATCGCAGCCCCATGGTCGCGATCGCATAGTGCCAAGCCAGGGCCAGGCACAATTACTCTTCGCGATTCCAGGACCTCTTCCGCGATCGCAGAGGTATGGCCAGTTGGCCTTCACGATCGCAAGACCTATGCCGCGATCGTAGAGGTCTGGCCAGTTGTCCTTCGCGATCGCATGCCCCTTGTCGCGATCGCAGTTAAGGAATCCCTGGGCAGTTTTATTAAATACGGGACTTAGCATATTTCCTCCGTTTTCATCTTCCTCCTCATGTTTTTAGAGAGCTCTTCAAGGAACCTTCCACCACTGTTATTGAGGTAAGTAAATTCCATAGTTTTACTAGTTTCAAACATTAATTCCTAGTTAAATTTACTACTAAAATATCTAACATCATAGAATTAGGTAGTAATTTTAGGGTTCTTGAGGATTTTGTGATTTTCCATTTTAGGTCATGAATTCAAGTAAAAATCACACCTTAATGATCCTTAGGCTATGGGTGAGTGATCCCTTCGAGAATTTTCGGAACTTGATCATGCGGGACCGGGGTTGGAATTTAGAAATTCTTCAAGGATAGCGATTTTAGTGAATAACTAAGATAATTTCTCACATTGTGCATGGATTGATTTAATTTTACACCTTTTGGCTAGTTGCGAGTCCTCGGGTGTAGAGTTCGGAGTTTCGGGCGCAATTGTGGTCCGAGGGGTAGATTCGACACGAGGTGAGTCTCCTTTCTAACCTTGTAAGAGGGAATTGTCCCCATAGGGGATGTATATGCTATGTGTAAATTTTTTGGGGGCTACGTACGCGCCAAGTGACGAGAGTCCGTACGTAGCGGCTATTATTGTTATGTCTGGGTAGTTAGGCCCACATCATGCCTTGTATGCTTTCTCGTGATGCCTTATATGCTTTTCGCGTAATGGCCGATATGTTTTCCTTGTAATGCTTTATATGGTTTATTGTGACGCCTTATGTACTGTGAGATTATGTTTTGTATAGTGTTGTTCCCCTGAGGCTTTATGGATAATTGTTGAATGGCAATTAATTTGTTATGGAAAGTAAGTATGGTAAGATATTGGGATAGGGCCGTACGTCACGGCAGGTTTGAGAGTGATTATGTCTATATGGAATCGGGTCGTACGCCACGTCAGAGTTGAAAAGAAATTGTGAAATATATGGGATCAGGCCGTACGCCACGGCAGTGTTGAGGAATATTTGAAATATATGGGATCGGTCTGTACGCCACAACAGTGTTGGGAAGTAATTGTGATATATATGGGATCGGGCCGTACGCCACGGCATTGTTGAGAAATACTTGAGATACATATGGGATCGGGCCGTACGCCACGACGAGTTTAGAAGGTACCTTATGGGAGCGAGCCGTACGGCACGGCGGATCTAAGAATTTGTGATTATTGTTTCGTTCGGTGGTCTTACCCTTGAAAGTGCTTTATTGTTTAGTTAAGTACTTGTTTGGATTTCTGCTCCTGATATGTACTTGTTGCTTATTTCCTGACATGCCTACTGTATTTCATTATATTTTATCATATGTTATTACTGTTGGACCTTAGTGAGTATCGAGTCGACCTCTCATCACTACTTCTTCGAGTTTAGGCGGGATACTCACTGGGTACATATTTATTTAATATGTACTCATGCTGCACTTTCTTTTCTTTTCTGTACTTGACTGTACAGGTCCGGAGGCTGGTACGTCTGATTATCAGGCCGGTGCTAGATATTGATAGCGTGGTCATACTTCACGGTGAGCTGCTTTCCCGGCGACTTCCTAGCAGCACCCTGGAGTTCTTTTGTTATATTCTCTGTCCATTTCATACAGACTGAGACTCTGTATATATTGTAGTCATTGTATATTCAGTAGTTGCCCATGACACTCGTGACACTAGTTCCTGGCACACGCACGTAGTGTATATATATTTTGGGTTAAGGTTGTACATGCATGCATATGCTTTATTTCCATGTCAAGCTATCATCATGCTTAACTGTTTAAAATTTGTAAATGTTGACTTGTTTAATTAGATGGGAAGGGTAACACTTAGTGTAATTTGTGTTGGCTTGCCTAACCCCGTCGTTGGGCGCCATCACGACCCGTATTAGGATTCTGGGTCGTGACAACCATGCTCTAGGATTTCGTTTCCATTTGATCAACTACTCCTAAGTTTAAACTACTGATTCATAAAAGGTATAAAAACAATATTACATTATGATTATCATGTCTGCCTAATTGGTAACTGACATTGCATTCTCAGATTTACATCACTTAGAACAACATGTTTTAGGTAAAACTAACCTCTAAACTGTTTAATAATTCTGATAGCCATCACGTACAACCCCACGCCTAGGCAAGACTTAGGTAATCCATCCCTTTAAAACTGAAGGTTGTTTTGATTACGCTTATTGTCTAAGGGCTAACAGGTTTTAAAACTCGTAGGAAAAAACTGATTAGGGTTTTCTGAGTAATAAAAATAGACATGCATATCTGTCTACCTTCTGAACTTACTTAGACACCATATCTTAGGTTCTAAATTAAAACACTGTCCATACTTGTGTTTGAGTTGTGTTGATTATGTGCATTATCTGCGAAGCTAAAATTGATCCTCTTATGCACCTATGTGTTCCCATTTATTGCAGTCCTATGTGTTTTTTACTTGTCGCCTTAGAATTTTACCTTTCAAACCTGAGGGTCTGCCTAGTACCGCCCTTTTAGGATAGTAGTCCTAACCTCCTCCGGGACTGATATGAAGGGACGGGTAACAGTACGCAATACAGTTCGTGACTAATACGCGCTTTAATTACCTTCACGGGGTGGGAAAGGGTAGAATATGGATATGATGACCGATGCGCTAATACCACGTGTATCCTCTCTTTGAGGATTATCATACCGGGTATTGCATTGATGTGATCCATATTATTACAAACCTAGGATACCCTTTACTTTAAATGTTTAGATTGTAACTCTTTTCAAAACTTAGCCTTTCTATAACAGTTTTTTTCCAAACACTTGCATGCTTAAGATTTAAATCCCCTCTTATTTGAGCCTTTATTTGTTTGATTTCAAAACCGTACAAATTCACAAAAGTTGTTTGGCCGGGAACCACATTTGTGGATCCTAAGGGGTGCCTAACACCTTCCCCTTAGGATAACCTCAAGCCCTTACCCTATCTTTGGTTAATAATTTAGTTTTAGATAAACCCCCTTAAGTTCCCTAACGCACCTTTAAAATCGTTAGGTGGCGACTCTAAAAATTCGAAACCCCTTTCCCCCAAAAGGAAAGAGTTGTCTCAACCCAAAATGTCATGAACCCGATCTCCGCGAGGAAAAAGGGGGCGCGACAATGACTTCAAAATAACCTACAGACATCCGAATTCACTTCCGATCATGCTCCCAACTCCAAAATCACCATACGAAGCTATTCCCAAACTCGGAATCCCAAACGGACATCAATGTCACCGAAATGCGCTTCAAGCCAAACTTAGGAAATTCCTTCAAAAATGCTGACTTCCACAATATATGATGAAACTCTCCCGGGTTATCCAAAACCCGATCCGGACATACGCCTTAGTCCGAAATCATCATACGAACCTGCTGAAACCTTCAGATCCTGATTCGGAGGTCGTTTACTCAGAATTCCAATCTTAGTTGATTCTTCCAACTTAAGGCTTCCGGAATGATAATTTTCTTTCCAAATCCACCCGAACTTCCCGAATTTCAATTCCGACCATGCGTATAAATCATAATACATGAAATGAAGCTTCTCATGGTCCCAAACCGCTGAACGATGCGCTAGAGCTCAAAATGACCGGTCGGGTCGTTATATTCTCTCCCACTTAAACATACGTTCGTCCTCGAACGTGCTAAGAAATGCTATGGAGTTATCTGAAATCACTGTCTAACACCTCGTGCACCTGCCCGTGCTACCACAACCCAGTTGAGCACATTAGCTTGATCAAATCTGAAGATATCCTCTGTTATCCATACCATAAATGCAGAACCCAGTTCCAACACTTGAAATTTCTCTGTCAGGCCTGTCTCCAATATGTGAACACCGAATCAACTACCACACAAGGTACCAAAATATGACTGCATACCTTTGTTGAAATTAGCACCATGCACCGCACAATTCACCATCTAGCCACCACGACGTCCCCTGAACCTTAACAGCCAAAATTATACGAATCTGATGCTCCCAATGCACCTTATAATATACATACATACATCCTACTATAATACTGACGATACCACCGCAATAAAGGATATGTGTAGAAATTCCTAACCAGCTGCAGAGTTAACCAAACATTGAATCTTTTCTCTTGACTCAGATCATCATCTCATTACGAACCAAATAATGGTAATTGTCCTTTAATACATTCCGCGTAATCTTATCGCACTAATCCTTGATCCAATAATCTCGTCTCACCCAGTATGAACTGTCCAGAAAACAAATCATCCCAGACATGACCAACAGTCTCACACAATGCCACAATGCGCCAATAGGCCACAATTCGAACATGATACATAAGGAAATGACTCAGGAAGGGACTACTCAACTCTCGCAACCAATATGGACTTTTGTCAGAAAATAGGAAGTATAACATAAGAAAAATAAATATAGGGAACCGTACTCATCATCACACTGTTGCGGCGTGCAACCCGGCCCAAATAACATACTCGTGGCCGCGTGCCACCCGGTCCCATCATAAAATTCACAGAAGGATATATACACGGAGCTGAATTTTCTCACTATTACAAATTACTGAATACCGGTCGCAAGAACACTAAGTGCATACTATCACCTTGGGGAGACTAATAGAGCCATATTCTACAAAACTTAAGCACAACTGAGGTGTGATATATCTCAAGAGCTCCCCTGCTCACATAACATCATTATTACGCGGAAACTCAGCATATAGGAATTTATCAAGCCGTTCCGCAACTCACATGGCCCAATCATAACATTACATGAAATTGACGAAGATGAAACAACATCTGATGTTCCAACATCCCTCCTTGAGGGCGTTATACTGAAATGAACATATCTGACCCGCATGAAGCCCATAGTCCTGTTTAGATCCATTCACACACTTCAAGCCGATTCTGCTCGCACTGAACTAGGCTGATAGCCTTTCCTGGATCCATAATAACCCATTTCTTCTCGGAACACACAAAAACCACCATCATATCCGGGATAACACCCCAAAACTCACAACAAAGATGAACTAAACGCCTTCCAAGCATACATTCTCAAATGAGCAACATTAAACTTCCTCAAACTCGATCTAATTTTCAATCCATCAGGTGACTACAAGTCACACTTATGCAATCCTCTCGCGGTCACGCTTCCACGACCTTCCACACAAGTCAACAAGTCTGCACATCCACACCATCGTCCACACTAGCGCTGTAAAACAATTCAAGAACCCATAACCAGGATACAATGCCTCTTTCACCAAACACCGATCTCAGGTGACACTGAAGAAAACACCAGTTTCCTTTCCCATCCAAGCTCATGAAATCCTTGTCAACACCGAATCGCAACCTTGATCCTTACTTCCAGCTACATACCGTTTACTACACCTAACATGCCAATATGGGATTGCGCAAGAATTCCATCATAACTCCCGAACCACTAATAGGGGGAACACTTCATCATATTGAAACCCTTTACTTACCTCAGTTCAAGAGAACCATAACAACACACAAGTGAATTCTCACAATCACCCAACATGAAAATCCTTAAGTAGTGGTCTGAACCACCATAAACCTTCCGGGATCCGCCTACACATGACAGGCCATAGCACTTGAATGCTTCCAAATGAAATTTATTACGACGGCTGACAAGCCCCACACACATCTGCACAAACCATAGACATACTCAATCACACCGAAGGAACTGATCAATGTCGTAAGTGCGCCATTTCAACCATGGCTAACCACTCTATCTTCTTTTAATCATCTTCAATTGCCTCATGAATAATAGTAACTTCCTTCAACTCATAGATAACTCAAACCTCACTCATCCCGAGTGACCTTGATTCACGAGACCATGCTGCCTAAATCCCACAACCTGTCTCATACCCTCCTGATAATATTTCTACAACCCCGAGTTTATTTCTCTCACTCATCCAACACTATCCTGCACGCTGAAAATAACATAGAACACTCCAACCCTTTTCCCCCTCTACGAAATTACGCTGCAAAAGCTCAATTCTTAATCATACTGCTGCCTGAAACCCTTAAACACCGCATTCTTAACCTTCGAGTTTGTGAGGACCGCTATTGAGAGTCACCCACTCTGACTTGGCCCCGAATACAATCGACTCCAAGGCTCTTCTAGCACATGAACACCCCTTTCAATGAAGCACGTGACTGAGTCACTACCCTAACAACTGGCCTATGCCTTAAGCATAAATTCTGAATCTTCCAAAGCCTAACCCTGGTCCAATAGGTCCAACTTTCCAAACAAATTTGTCAAATCCCATGCACAATCACCATTTTACTCCTTTCCCCTTAGCTGCAATGACTTGCCGATACGCCGACAACCCGCAACCCTATGAGAAGATAATCCTGCAACCCAATTGCAGGCGGTGGGACTCTCCCACTTAGCCTGAAGCTACTCCTTGCACCACTCTGGAACCTACCGAAATTCTTTCTTCATTGTTGACATGACCTTGCTCAACCAACCCGTCTAATTCTTCTGGATTCTCCTGTTAGCACTTCCTGAATACTCAAATTCTCTAGCATCATTCACATATTTGGCCTCCTACCGAATCGCCACTAGAATTCCTCGCAAAAACTTGCCAACCACACAACCGCTAACCTGCTCACATGAGATAACCCACCTGTGGGAATCACCAACTGACACCTTCCAATGACATTGTATTGAACACTCCCTACAACATCAACACCCCATCCTAAACCTGTTTTCATTCATCAACTTTACCAGTCCATCCGCTCCTCATGGACATCTACTAAATGCGCGACAATATCTTCAAATTCATCGCCACATTGCATCCTTCTTCATTCCTGATAACACATCTCTGTTGTATCCAACCTTCCGCCGAAATAACCCACATTTCAACTTAAGCTCGTGGACCCAATCACCGTCCACTAAAACTCTCAAATCACTCCAAACTTTCCCTTAAGATAGGCAACTGTCTTACCACTGAACTCATGTGCTAAACTGCCACTCTCCCACTTGTTAAACTCATTCCTTTAAGAAAATACCTGACTTCCGTTTATTATACCTGGCCCTTTAGAAATTTAGCTGCCACCTGACACTTCTCACATGACTTCGTTCATCGTATGCTACCCAATTGTTGCCTCAATTCAATATCATTCTCTGTAGCTCTTAAACCAGCAGATCACCACAATTTTAGGCCTTCCTGAAGATCATCTTTCTCGAGCCGCATTCATTAGAAATACTTATTCAATATTGAACCACCGCACACCACGATCTCTGACAACCGCTTATTCAATACTTCTTCACAATACTCTGACCCCATGCATCCGAAGAAACTATAGCACCGACGAACTTAACACATTCTACTCGATCAAAGACGATGATATCACATCACATGTGAATACTCCACCTCACTTGAAAACACCAAGTCTTACTACTTTATCAATCCAAAACCTAACCATTTATAGCTCAATTTCCTTTCCTCCACCTGAACTAAAATGCTGAAATCTCAAAATCACGCTCTGAGAAGACCTACCTTCAAGCCATTCATTGATCGTACATATGGGCAAGCATCCTACAATCACACTCACATCGCGCGATAAATAATTTTAAACATCATCACTACCTGAGCATAGCCTCAAGGCTCTCAGAAACACAACTACTGAGCTGAAATAACATATTATCCTTCTGCAGGGCAACAACAACAACCCCAACCAATTACGCATAGAAAATATCTCGCACCACATCCGTAGCACCATTTCAATTCCTCATAGCAAGCGCTTCGCGACGTATAAGATTGAGTAGGAAGAAATATAGGCATAAGCCTCACAGGACTCAAATCGCACGATGAGGAATCAAAAAGGGAAGTACTCCTAACAGCCCTGTAGCCTCTCGAAGATAAGTACAGACGTCTCCGTACTGATCCGCAAGACTCTACTAGACTTGCTCATGACTCGTGAGACCTAAGGGAACCTAGTGCTTTGATATTATGTTGTCACGGCCCAAAATTAATTAAGGTCGTGATGGCGCCGGACACCACCGTCAGGCAAGCCTATTATATAATAGTTGAGTTTAATTCCTGTTTTAACATTTTGAGATCATTACCTCTCACTTTATTACATAGTAACTGAATAAAATCCGCTTAAGTAATTACGATAGTCTAATATTTCATTGTTGTTTATAAGATACATCCCAAACATATCGCAAAACCCGGTGTCACAAGTGCATTAGCAAACTTCTAAGAATTTGTACAAATACTACCACACCTGTCCGAAATACAAGTCGGACAAGGACTTTGAAAATGAAAATACAATACATGGAGGAAGACTCTGCCGGATGCGGGTCGTCTCCGGGTGATGCAACTTGTCTAAGTCTCCAAGTCCACCACAATGTTGTGAGGGTACCAGTGCAATAAAAATGCACAACAAGTGTAGCATGAGTACGAAATCAACGTGTACTCATTAAGTATCCCGCCTAACCTCGGAGAGGTAGTGGCAAGAAGTCGAATTAGACACTTGCTAAAAGTCGATTTAATCGCAGAAGTTTTAACAAGTAATGATAGGAAACAACAACTACTTCTCACATTTCTTTTCCAACTTTAAAACCTTCGTCATTTCAATTGCAAATCTCATAAAACCTAGGCCAGTAAGCAGTTCAAAGATCACAAGAAGTACGCAGCAAATATAATGCGCAAACAATGTCGAGGGTCGAACGACGCAGACCAACAATAATAAATGTGCAGTGCCGAGGGTCGAACGGCTCGAACCATAGATGCATCTATCTGCCCCGCTCGCGAATCGATCATGCGACGCGGTTATACATAAATACAGGGTTATCCTGCTTGCGAATCATACATGCGACTCAGGCACCCATAGATACACATATTCACATAATAAGTCCACATTTTTATCAAGAAAGCAGTTACCCAGGAAAGTGGTAAAATGCTCCTTAAAGGAACACGAAAAATAGCATTTAAATCTTTGTTTTGAAACTCATTTGCCAAGTTTAATAATATTCAATAATATAACTTTATCAGGAACACAATTAACCACGGAGGAATCAATTCGCTTTCTAAATGATTAAGAAAGGTACACTCTAGCCTTCTTAGGAAATAAATTTCCAATTCAATAGCATTATCAATCTAATGTAATTGGCAGGATCGCATGTACAACACGTAAGGCATGCTAGTGGATCCTAGGCTACCCGGACATAAGCATATTAGTAGCTACGCACGGACTCCCGTCACCTCGTGCGTACGTAGCCCCCGCAAATAAAGCATATATTCATTTAGTTCACCTATGGGGACAATTCCCCTTCACAAAGTTAGAAAGGAGACTTACCTCGCTCCGAAATTCCATAACCAGCTTCCAAGTCCTTCTGATTACTCCAATTGATGCACAACGTCCCAAAACTAGCCAAATAACGGCAAACCAATAAAAATATACTCTAATACTTGTTAACTATTCAAGTTATATAAACTCCCAACTCTGCTCAAAGAATAGACCAAAATGCCCTCGATCCCACGTGCCCGGATCCTGAAATATCCCGAAGATCAACTTTACCCATAGTCTTACTAACTCAAATATACAATTTACTCTAATTTCCATGCTCAAATTCGTGGCTAAAATCCAAAATACCGAAATTCTAGGTTTTCTTTAAAATTTCATATTTTCAACAAATTCCCATACTAAAATCCGTACCTAGACCATGCATATAACTTAAAAAGAGTTGGAATAACTTACCTGTGATCCTTGACGAAAATACCACCTTGAAGCTCCCCACAATCGCCCATATCGAATGAAAATAGGAGAAGAAATGACAAAATTCCCGTTTTTTAAACAGTATGCCTAGGCTCATTTCCGCACCTACGGTCCCCATCTCACACCTGCGCTTCCACAAGTGCGCCCAAACTCCCACACCTGCGGCTTCCTTAGCTCCAGCAAAATGCACCTGTGGCTTCAAAGTCGTACTTGCGGCTCCGCACCTGCAGCCAAAGCCTCGCAGGTGCGGTCACACCAGATGACAGCAACTTCAGCCCTTCTTCAAACTCCAAATTTGATCTGTTAACCACCCGGAATCCACCCGAGGCCCTCGGGACCCCGTCCAATTTCACCAACCTATTCCAAAACATAATCCGGACTTTCTCGAGGCCTCAAATCACATAAAATAACATCGAAACAACGAATCGCTCTCCAATTCAATCTTTATGAACTTAGAAATCTCCAGCTTCTACATTCGATGCCGAAACCCGTCAATAACCTCCGATTGACCCCAAATTTTGCACATAAGTCATATTCGGCATTACGCATCTGATCCAACTTTCGGAATCGCATTCCTACCACGATATAAAAATTTCCACTTCCGATCGGATTTCTTCAAAACCTTCAAATTTCTATCTTTAGCCAAATGACTTCAAAATAACCTACGGACATCCGAATTCACTTCTGATCATGCTCCCAACTCCAGAATCACCATACGAAGCTATTCCCAGACTCATAATCCCAAACGGACATCAATATCACCGAAATGCGCTTCAAGCCAAACTTAGGAAATTTCTTCAAACATGCTGACTTCCACAATATATGCCGAAACGCTCCCGGGTTATCCAAAACCCGATCCGGACATACTCCTCAGTCATAAATAATCATACGAACCTACAGGAACCTTCAGATCCTGATTCAGAGGTCATTTACTTAGAATTCCAATCTTAGTTGATTCTTCCAACTTAAGGCTCCCAGAATGAGAATTTTCTTTCCAAATCCACCCGAACTTCCCGAGTTACAATTCTGACCATGCGTACAAATCATAATACCTGAAATGAAGCCGCTCATGGTCCCAAACCGCTGAACAACACGCTAAAGCTCAAAGCGACCGGTCGGGTCGTTACGCTTTCTTCTATTACTTTTTATTCATCCACTGGAAAATATGTAGAATCTGGTGGAAAAAAAATGGGGTGTTGCAGTAGCAAGGCGACAGATACTAAAGCCACCCGAATGGCTCGATGGTGTTCCACTGGCATCGTTGCTTTACACGACTCCAAATTGAAGTCTTTTCCTGATAAAGTTATCATCCTGGAGAGATCTGTACGCACCCTCGACTTAACGCACAATAAATTGGTTAAAATTACCATGGAGATCAACAAGTTAATTAACTTACATCGTCTAATTCTGGCTGATAACCTTATAGAACATCTGCTTGTGAACTTGGGATTGCTTCAGTCTTTGAAACTTGCAACACTCGATGGGAATCAAATTACAACCTTGCCTGATGAATTGGGTCAGTTGGTGAAGCTTGAGCGTTTATCTGTCTCAGCAAACTTGTTAGTGAGCTTTCCTGACACCATTGGGAGCTTACGGAATTTGGTGTTGTTGGGTGTCTCATCCAATTAGTTTAAATTTCTTCCTGAATCTATTGGAAGTTGCTTCTCTTTGGAAGAATTGCAAACTAATGATAATTCTATTAAAGAGATCCCTGCTTCAGTTTGCAATCTTGTTCAACTAAAGTCACTCTGCCTGAACAATAGCAATCTCAATCAGATTCAACAAATACTATTCGAGCGGGTTAGAGGCAAATTCTAAAAGAAACGCTGTGATTGAACAGTGAGTGGCCTGCAGAATTGAGGTAAGTGTTTGGTTTAACCTTGACTTGAGGGAATATGAATCCCCAACTTCATCGCTATGTGAAATTTTATGTGTGTGATGTATAGGTGAGGTGGCGAGTATCTATGCACCACCAAATTACCTATTTAGCATGATCCCTTCCCCGTTTCCAATTTATTATATTATGTCTTAACTGTTCATGATTTTTTATGCTTCCATGTTACTTGTTTATTAGATATTGTCTCTTTTAATTTGGAAGTATTAATTGTTCCTTTTCTTCACTATGGAACATAAATGATTGAGCTTGTTGTCGGTGTTTTATAATACATTTCGGTTGGTTTTGCTGTGTAGCAATATTTGGTGAAGTTCTTAATTGTACAGCATTCTGTTTACATTTGTGGAGACATAAATATTGTGAGACTATGAATAAATTTGTGAAACCTTTATTTTAAATGATGAAATGTGATTGTCTAGTAGGAGCGGGTTGCACGCCGCAACAATGAGTAATAAGGGTGGACAGGTGGGATCGGGTTGCACGCCGCAACAGGAGAAATAAGGGTAATATATATATATATAGGGAGGAGAAATAAGGGTGGATAGGTGGGATCGGGTTGCACGCCGCAACAAGGAGCAATAAGGGAGAATATTCATGTTTTACTGTTTATAAAATAAAGGCTGGAACACTCCTTTTTTTATTGTCATTATTTCATATTCTGTTCTTACTGTTATTTAAAGTGAAACTTTTTCTGTTTACAATTGTTGAGACATAAATATTGTGAAAGGCTTTGACTTAAATTGTGAAAATCCTTTATGAATAAAGAGATGTGATTGTGTGGTGGGAGCGGGTTGCATGCCGCAACAAGAAGTGATAAGGGTGGAAAGGTGGGATCGGGTTGCACGCCGCAAAAGGAGAAATAAGGGTGATATATATAGGGAGGATCCATAAGGGTGGACATGTGGGAGTGGGTTGCGCGCCGCAACAAGGAGCAATAAGGGAGGACATTTATGTTTTACTAATTTTTAACACAAAGATTTAAAAACTTACTGTGTTACTCTATTGTTTCTCATATTATGAACTTACAATTACTTTAAAGTGAATTTTGAAAATTTGGAAACTTATGTGAGAATTGGTTATAGATTAGACCCGGAAAATGTGACTGACTTATTTTATTTATTGCTACAGATTATTGCTTTTGGTTAGTTTAGAATTTCTTTCTTGATTTATTATTTGTTCACATGTTATATTGTAAATTCCCCTCCGTAGCCTCGTCACTACTTCGTCTAGGTTAGGCTCGGCACTTACTCAGTACATGGGGTCGGTTGTACTAATACTACACTCTGCACTCTTTTGTGCAGATCCAGGTACTGGACAAAGTTAGGATATTTTAGTAACTGTCATCATTCATTCGAAGACACGAGGTAGATCTGCTGGCGTCCGCAGATTCCTAGAGTCTTCTCCATACTATTTGGATTATTGTTTAATTGATTCCAACAATCATACATTAATTTTTTCAGCCCATTATTTGTAGTTATCTTAGTGGTTCGTGAATTGTGACACCAGACCCTAGGGTAGTCTTGTAGTTATTTATTTAGTTCGTCGCTCGTCTTAATTACTCGTTCATTATTTTATTTGTGACTTTATTTATTGGAAATTAAATAGACTTAGTTTTTTTTAAAATTGTTCTGTTATGATTAAATAGACTTTAATAGAAATTAATTAAACTAGTTCTAACATTGGCTAGGCGCCATCACGATCCGTAAGGTTGGGAATTTGGGTCCTAACAAGTTGGTATCAGAGAACTAGGTTGCCTAGGTCTCACAATTCACGAACAAGCTTGATAGTTTCTGAAGGATCGGTACGGAGACGTCTGTATTTATCTCTCACAGGCTATGAAGTTAGGAAAAATTTCACTTCTATTCTACTCCATCGTGCGAATTTATTCTATCTTTGATGATTGAACTTGTCTATTCTTGTCCTCTCACAAATATCAAAAACACACAAGCCGTCTACAACCGGACAAGAGATGAAGCCCCTATGACAGCTACGATTGAGGGAAGAGACGGAGGCAGAGCTCGTCCTAGAGCTCGAACATTAGTACTTATTGTAAAGTCTAAAATGGATTTAGACGCGGATGTTCTAGCTCAGTCGGTACACGTTGGACTAGTTCAGATTCCAGAAGGATTTATAGCTACTCCAGTGTTGCAGGATGCACTAGTCCGTTTATTGAGGTTGGACAAGTTTACCTAACTATTTCCACTCCCTTTCAGTGGTACATCTTTTGAGGACCCACATGAATTTCTTGACCGCTGTTATGAAGTATTGCAGAACATGGGAATAAGTTGAAAGCAACATGGTTGATTTATATGAGCTGTGAAGTTTAACATTGTGGATTATCAAACACGGTGACCTATGACTTCGTTCCAAGTGGGGAAGTCCACCATCAAGGAATTGATTGCGGGGTCATGTGTTATATCGGTTTTGGCTTGGAATGTATAAGGCTTGAGATTTTGCAACAGATAAAGCTGGGACTTGTGGTATGTCCTCCTTCTTAATAACCTTATACCTCAGTACCAAAGGAGTTATATAACAAACTTTAAATCTACAGAAGGTCTACTCAGCGTGGAAGTCACGGTTGCGGATTTTGGGGTGCTCTAGAGGGAGTACATTGGTTGACGAGCTTCTAGACTATATGGTTTGTGCCAAGATTTATCAGTATAGAGCTTTACTTTTTTGATCATTCGGCATCAATAATGATAAGTGTTACCCTAAAGAATAATGAAGAGTACAAGAATAAATGGGGTAGCTCAGTAGTGTTTGTGGCAAGCCTACGAAGAGGACGACCAGCCATTGCAACGCCAACTACTTGACTCAGTTCTCATAAATGCTTTTGAAAGAGTTTGTTTCTCGGACTCTCCATAACGCGTGGCGCATAGGGTTTGAACGGTTGCGTCAGGTAACTCTGACAGTGTCAGAATATGCCATCAGGTTTGAAAAGTTAGCCCGTCATACTCCTACTTCTGTTCATATAGATAGAGAGCAAGTTCACAGGCTCATTAAAGGACTCAAATATGATTGTAAAATTTTTGTACGACTCAAGGCAGGTTGATACTTTATTTCGGCTAGTGGTAGAAATTGTCCTAGACTTGGGAGAGTCATATTTCATCAGAGCACTTAGGCTACATGCCCCATTGCAGTTACAACTCAACTTACATGACCAGCTAGGGGAAAGGGGTCCGAATGTCGAAGGTGGAGGTCAGACTCCTAGAGGTGGAGACCCAGCATGTTGATATATTTTCTATGGTATGGCTGAGGCCGCTACACCAGATGGTGTCATTACAAGTACGATCTCTAGTTATTATAAAGTGACAATTTCCTTTACTTGATTCGGCTATGAGTATCTAGGAAATTCCTCCTAATATGCTCCACTCATGGTTGAGCTTCGTAACCCTGAAATCTACTAATGTGAATACTCCTATTGGGAGACTGTATGGAAATAACTATGTCTATCATTATGTGTTGTAATTTTGTTTAACGGAAAATATTTGAAAGAAGAAAATGGAATGTTTCGATTGGCGACATGCATATTACTTGTGATTCAAAACTGAGGGCGAGATCCTCGTATTTTAATATGATTTGGTATGTTTAAATCAGGCTATGAGATGCGGTGAAAGTTATATAAGGACGAGGTCCTTGTGATGAAAATTCTTGTGTTTAAATTCTCCCTTATGAAATTAAAAATTTGTACTATAGTACCAATAGTGAGTCATGCATGTTAGGTTTATTTGAAAATTTTTGTATAAAATTATTTGTGCATAATTTGCCAAATTCGTGTTATAACTATTGAGCTTTAACCTATGAGGTAGGTGCCCGCCCATGTGGCATTAAATGAGACTCGTTAATTCAGGTAAATAATTATGAGGTCTTCATGCATCGCATCCCGTTATCAGTATTGTGAAGGGTTGAAAGGGGATTATTGTTACGTGAAGTTATTTGGTGATTCTATAATTGATGATGAACAACTATTAAGATCATATTGAACCAAAAGGGTGTTCCATTCGAATGGTTGGACGAGTGTGGGTTGAACTTTCAAAAACTCAAGATTATCTTGACGACGGCGCACTGTTGGTCTTACCATCAGGTTCGGGTTCTTTCACGGAGTATTGTGATGCTTCCTGAGTTGGAATTGGATCAGTATTGATGTAGGATGGCAGGGTGATTGCGTATGCGTCTCGACAGTTGAAAGTTCATGAGAAGAATTATCATGTCCATGACTTAAAGTTGGAAGCCATTGTTCACGCATTGAAAATATGGAGGCACTATCTTTATGGTGTGCCGTGAGGTTTACACAAATCATCGCAGTCTTCAGTACTTTTTTAAGCAAAAGGATCTTAATTTGAGATTGAGGAGATGGTTGGAGTTATTCAAAGATTATGATGTCACTATATTGTATAATCCGGGGAAGGCCAACGTAGTGTCCGATGCATTGAGTAGGAAGGCGGTGAGTATGGGCAGCCTTGCATTTATTCCGGTCGGTGAGAGACTGTTAGCTTCAGATATTCAAACTTCGACTAATTAGTTCATGAGATTGGATATTTTGCCCAGCAGTGTTTTAGCTTGTACAATCGCTCGATCTTTTTTATTTGAGTGTATCAGAGATCGACAGGATGATGACCTGCATTTCATGGCCCTTATGGACATAGTTTGGCACAGTGGTGCCAAGAAGGTTACAGTTGGAGATGACGGTGTTTTGAGGATGCAAGGTCGTATATGTGTGCCTAATGTTGATGGCCTTCGTGATTTGGTCCTTGAGGAGGCTCACAGTTCTAAGTGTTCTATTTACTCGGGCGCCCCAAGATGTACCAGGACCTGCGACAACACTATTGGTGGAGAAGGATGAAAAAGGATATTATTGCTTATGTGGCTCGTTATTTGATTGCCAACAGGTAAAGTATGAGCACTAGAGACCCGATGGTTTGCTTAAGCAGATAGAGATTCCTGAGTGGAAGTGGGAGACTATCACTATGGACTTCGTTGTTTGACTCCCACGAACTCAGAGGAAGTTTGACGCCGTTTGGGTTATAGTGGATAGGCTGACTAAATCAGCACACTTCATTCCTATGTCAAGTACTTACACATCGGAGCGGTTTTCAGAAATATATATTCGAGAGATTGTTCGCCTTCATAGTTTGCCCGTGTCTATCATTTTTGATCGAGGTACGCAGTTTACTTCGCACTTTTGGATGGTAGTTCAACGTGAGTTGGGTACACAGATTGAGTTGAGCATAGCATTTCATCCTCAGACGAACGGGCTGTCCGAGCGTACTATTCAGAGCTTGGAGGATATGCTTCTCTCTTATGTTATTGATTTTGGAGGTTCTTGGGATCATTTCTTGCCGTTACCAGAGTTTGCCTATAATGATAACTGCCAGTAGAGAATTCAGATGGCTCCTAACGAGGCATTATATGATAGACGGTGCAGATCGCCAGTTGGTTGGTTTTAGCCGGGAGAGGCTCGGTTATTGGGTACAGACTTAGTTCAAGAGGCCTTAGGTAAGGTCAAGGTTAAATAGGATCGACTTCGTGCAGCTCAGTCCATGCAAAAGAGTTATGCCGACCATAAGGTTCGTGATGTGGCATTCGTGGTAAGAGAAAGGGTATTACTTCAAGTATCGCCCATAAAGGGTGTTATGAGTTTTGGGAAGAATGGGAAATTGAGCCTTAGGTATATCGGACCGTTTGAGATTCTTGAGAGAGTGGGGGAGGTACCTTATAGACTTACGTTTCTCCAGGGTTATCCTCAGTTCATCCGGTATTCAATATGTCTATGCTTCGTAAATATCATGGTGACCCGTCCCACGTGTTAGATTTCAGATCTGTCCAATTGGACAAAGATTGACTTATGAGGAAGAGCCGGTAGCCATTTTAGACCGACATGTTCGTCAATTAAGGTCAAAGAGTTATCATTCAGTTCGAGTGCAGTGGAAAGGTTAGCCTGTTGAGGCAGGTGCTTGGAAGTCCGAGTCGGACATGCAGAGTAGATATCCCCACTTGTTTTCCAGTTCAGGTAAATTTCTATGTCCGTTCGAGGAAGAACATTTGTTTTAGAGGTGGAGATTGTGATGACCTAAAGGGTAATTTTATGAATTAAGACACTAATCTGGGCTCATTAGCCTAAAAAGACTACTTTTAGTTACCTCGAATTGCGTGCGCAATCCGAACATGAAACGGGAAAGCTTTTATGTGGAAATATGAGAAAATAGTAAATCTTAGAGTTAAAATTTTGTTTTAAGTGACTTTGGTCACATTTTGAGCAAACGGACCCGGATTTGTGTTCCAACGATCCCGGGAGGTCCGCAGTAAAATATGGACTTGGGCATATGCTCGGAATTTAATTTCGAGGTCCCTAGCTTTAGAAATCAATTTTTGAAGAAAATTGTTATGCAGGATTTTTAAGGAAAGAAATAAATGAATTAATGTTTGAAATCATTGGTATCGAGCCCGTATTTTTGTTTTGGAGTCTGGTACAGGTTTCTTATGGTATTTAAGTCTTATCTATGAAATTTGGTGGAAATCGGAATTCATTTAACGTGATTCGGACGTCCGGTTGAGAAATAGTGAAATGGAAGTGTTCTTGAGAAAAATCATGAGTTTTGAGGTTAAATTCATAGTTTTAGGTGTTATTTTTGTGATTTGATCGCATGAGCAAGTCTGTATGATGTTTTTAGACTCGCGTGCATGTTTGGTTTAGAGCCCCGAGAGCTCGGGTGAGTTTCGGATAGGCTTCAGGATGTTTTTAACTTGTAAAAAAAATCACAGGAACCATAACCTATAAAAACACCAGCGCCTCCCTTAACGGAATCTAACGTCAAATGCTCCTCTGCGTAAAAGCCGCACGCTTTCATCAAAATAGTCGTCTGCCCTTGGTCTTCAACGCCTCTCTTCCTCGACCAAATTCCTCTCTTTCTTCCATTACTTTTTATTCATCCACCAGAAAATATCCCTTTAATCGAATAAGTAGAATCCGGTGATAAAAAAAGGGATGTTGCAGTAGCAAGGCGGCAGATACTAAAGCCACCTGAATGGCTCGATAGCGTTCCACTGGCATCGTTGCTTTACGCGACTCAAAATTGAAGTATTTTCCTGATAAAGTTATCAGCCTGGAGAGATCTGTATGCACCCTTGACTTAATGCACAATCAATTAGTTCAAATTCCCATGTAGATCAACAAGTTAATTAGCTTACAACGTCTAATTTTGGCTGAAAACCTTATAGAACATCTGCCTGTGAACCTGGGATTGCTTCAGTCTTTGAAACTTACAACACTTGATGGGAATCAAATTACAACCTTGCCTGATGAATTGGGCCAGTTGGTGAAGCTTGAGCGTTTATCTTTATCAGCAAACTTGTTAGTGAGCTTGCCTGACACCATTGGGAGCTTACGGAATTTGGTGGTGTTGGATATCTCAAACAATAAGTAAAAATTTCTTCCTGAATCTATTAGAAGTTGCTTCTCTTTGGAAGAATTGCAAGCTAATGATAATTCTATTAAAGATCTCCCTGCTTCAGTTTGCAATCTTGTTCAACTAAAGTCACTCTGCTTGAACAATAACAATCTCAATCAGATTCAACAAATACTATTCTAGCGGGTTGGAGGCAAATTCTAAAAGAAAAGGTGTGATTGAACAGTGAGTGGCCTGCGGAATTGAGGTAAGTGTTTGGTTTAACCTTGACTTGAGGGAATATGAATCCCCAACTTGATTGCTATGTGAAATTTTATGTGTGTGATGTATAGATGAGGTGACTAGTATCTATGCACCACCAAATTACCTGTTTAGCATGATCTCTTCCCCGTTTCCAATTTATTATATTATGTCTTAACTTTTCAAGATTTTTGATGCTTCCATGTTTACGTGTTTATTAGATATTGTCTCTTTTAATTTGGAAGTATTAATTGTTCCTTTTCTTCACTATGGAACATAAATGATTGAGCTGGTTGTCGGTGTTTTATAATACATTTCGGTCGGTTTCGCTGTGTAGTAATATTTGGTGAAGTTCTTAATTGTACAACATTTTGTTTACATTTGTGGAGACGTAAATATTGTGAGACTATGAATAAATTTGTGAAACCTTTATTTTAAATGATGAAATGTGATTGTCTAGTAGGAGCGGGTTGCACGCCGCAACAATGAGTAATAAGGGTGGACAGGTGGTATCGAGTTGCACGCCGCAACAGGAGAAATAAAAGTCATATATATATATATAGGGAGGAGAAATAAGGGTGGATAGGTGGGATCGGGTTGCACGCCGCAACAAGGAGCAATAAGGGAGAATATTCATGTTTTACTCTTTATAAAATAAAGGCTGGAACACTCCTTTTTTTATTGTCATTATTTCATATTCTGCTCTTACTGTTATTTAAAGTGAAACTTTTTCTGTTTACAATTGTTGAGACATAAATATTGTGAAAGGCTTTGACTTAAATTGTGAAAATCTTTTATGAATAAAGAGATGTGATTGTCTGGTGGGAGCAGGTTGCATGCCGCAACAAGGAGTGATAAGGGTGGAACGGTGGGATCGGGTTGCACGCCGCAAAAGGATAAATAAGGGTTATATATATAGGGAGGAGCCATAAGGGTGGACAGGTGGGAGTGGGTTGCGCGCCGCAACAAGGAGCAATAAGGGAGGACATTTATGTTTTACTAATTTTTAACACAAAGATTTGAAAACTTACTGTGTTACTCTACTGTTTCTCATATTATGAACTTACAATTACTTTAAAGTGAATTTTGGAAATTTGGAAACTTAGGTGAGAATTTGTTATAGATTAGACCCGGAAAATGTGACTGAGTTATTTTATTTATTGCTACAGATTATTGCTTTTGGTTAGTTTAGAATTTCTTTCTTTATTTATTATTTGTTCACATGTTATATTGTAAATTCCCCGCCGTAGCCTCGTCACTACTTCGTCTAGGTTAGGCTCGGCACTTACTCAGTACATGGGGTCGGTTGTACTAATACTACACTCTGCACTCTTTTGTGCAGATCCAGGTACTGGCCAGAGTTAGGATATTTTAGTAACTGTCATCATTCATTCAGAGACACGAGGTAGATGTGCTGGCGTCCGCAGATTCCTGGAGTCTTCTCCATATTATTTGGATTATTGTTTTAATTGATTCAAACAGTTATACATTAATTCTTTCAGCCCATTATTTGTAGTATTCTTAGTGGTTCGTGAATTGTGACACCAGACCCTGGGTAGTCTTGTACTCCCTCCATTCCAGTTTATGTGAACCTATTTCCTTTTTGGTCCGTTCCAAAAAGAATGACCCATTTCTAAATTTAGAAATAATTTTGGCTAAACTTACAATTCTACCCTTAATGAGAAACTTTTATAACCACACAAATACTCCGGGCCCCTTTTTGAATTTATTAGGACCACAAATTCCAAAAAACTTCATTTTTTCTTGAACTCCATGCCCAGTCAAACAGGTTCACATATATTGAAACGGCAGGAGTAGTTATTTATTTAGTTCGTGGCTCGGCTTAATTACTCATTCATTATTTTATTTTTGACTTTATTTATTGGAAATTAAATAGACTTAGTTTATTTTTTTATTCTAAATTGTTCTGTTATGATTAAATAGACTTTAATAGAAATTAATTAAACTAGTTCTAACATTGGCTTGCCTAGCAAGTGTTGTGTTAGGCGCCGTCACGATCCCTAAGGTTGGGAATTTGTGTCCTGACAATCAACTACCTCTCTATTTAGGCCTTTTGTAAGTGGATCCGACACATTATATTTTGACTTTACGTAGTCAATTATGATAATTCCACTAGAGTGTAGTTGTCTAGTGGTTTTATGTCTTCATCGTATGTGACGAGATTTTCCGTTATGCATAACGCTTCAAGCATTTCCTATTGCCTCTTGACTATCGCAATGTATGCATATAGGAGCCATTGGTTTTGGGCCAACACGAAATATCTTCCAAGAAATTCTGGAGCCATTCAACTTCTTCTCCAGCCTTATCTAAAGCTATAAACTCATACTCCCTTGTAGAGCGAGCATTGCATGTTTGTTTGGATAATTTCCAAGAAACTACTCCTCCACCAATTGTAAAAACATATCCACTTGTGGACTTTGTTTCTGATGACCCAGTAATCCAATTTGCATCACTATATCCCTCAATTACTGCATGATACTTACTATAATGCAAAACATAATCTTGGGTATGCCTTAGATACCCCAACCCTCGTTTCATTGCCATCTAATGTGTTTGGTCGGGATTACTTTTGTAACGAATTAGTTTACTTACTGCATAAGCTATATCAGGACGTGTACAATTCATGATGTACATTAAACTTCCCAACACACGAGCATAATTCAGTTGAGATCTTCTTTGACCTAGATTCTATGTAAGAGCCACATTTATCTCACTCGGGGTCTTTGCGAATTTGAAATCTAGATACTTGATTTTTTCAAGTATCATTTAACGTAATGAGATTGAGACAATGCAGTCCTTGAGGAGTCCTATGAATTTTAATTCCTAGAATTAAATCAACAACTCCTAAGTCATTCATATCGAACTTGCTAGCAATCATACACTTAGTAGCATTTATATCTGCAATGTCTTTGCTCATTATTAACATCTCATCAACATATAAACATATAATGACTATATGATTTGGAGTACTTTTAATGTAAACACATTTATCACACTCATTAAGCTTAATTTCATCTACCAACATTGGTTGGTCAACTTTCGCATGCCATTGTTTGGGTGCTTGTTTCAATCCGTAAAGTGACTTAACAAGTTGGCACACCTTATTTTCCTTTTCGGGAACCATGAACCCTTCAGGTTGTTCCAAATAATCTTCCTCCAAATCTCCATTTAAGAAAGTATTCTTCACATCCATATGATAGATTTCAAGACCATACACGGAGGCTAACCTTATTAATACCTGAATAGATGTAATTCTCGTTATCAGTGAGTATGTATCAAAATATCAAGACCTTCTCGTTGTCTAAACCCTTTGACAACTAATCTTTCCTTATATTTGTCAATAGTACCATCAACTTTCATTTTCCTTTTGATAATCCATTTAGAACCCAAAGGTTTATTTCATGAAGGAAGATCAACTAATTCCCAAGTATGATTACTTAATATGGATTCTATATCACTATTGACTACCTCTTTCCAATATTGTGTTTCTGAGGAAGTCATTGCTTTTTTAAACATTTGAGGCTCATTTTCTAAGAAAAATGTCAGAAAGTCTGGTCCAAAGGAAGTAGTTGTCCTTTGACGTTTACTACGTCTTGGATTTTTCTCATTAAACGTACTTTCCTTTTATTCTTCTCGAGGTCACTTTGACTTTTCACTATATGACTCACATTCATTTTTATACGGATAAATATTCTTAAAGAATTCAGCATTATCGGATTTGATTATCGTGTTAATATGAATGTCGGTATTTTCTGATTTATGAACCAGAAAACGATATGCCTTACTATTTCTTTCATATCCTATGAAAATGCAATAAACCATTTTCGGTCCAATCTTCACCCGTTTGGGTTTAGGAATTTGCACTTTATCCAAAAAAAAACCTCACTTTAAAATATTTTACGTTGGGTTTTCTACCTTTTCATTTTTTATATAGAATGAATTGCGTTTTTCTATGGGGAACTCGGTTGAGTATTTGATTGGTTGTAAGAATAGCTTACCCCACAAGTTCTGGGGGTAAACCCACTTATCAACATGTCATTCATCATCTCCTTTAACGTTCTATTTTTTCTTTCCGCAATTCTATTAGATTCTTTGGTGAATAATGCCAAATTCCAAACATATTTCTTCAAAAGGAGATTCATATTCACCACCCCTATCACTTCTTATCATTTTGATCTTTTTGTTTAGTTGCAATTCAACATCATTTTTGTATTGCTTGAATGCCTCAATTGCTTCATCTTTACTATTAAGTAGGTAAATATAGCAATATCTAGTACCGTCGTCAATATAAGTTACGAAATACGTTTTTCCACCGCGAGATGGTATTGAATTCATGTCACAAATATCACCGTGAATTAAGTCTAAAGGATTTGAATTCCTTTCAACAGACTTATAAGGATGCTCAACATACTTAGATTCCGCACATATTTGACATTTCAAATTATTGCATTCAAATTTAGGCAATACTTCCAAGTAAGAAGAAGCTTGAACTTTATTGATATCAATAGCTATTACATTCTACTTGAAAAGGCCCTCAGTTAGGTAACTTTTTCCTACATACACACCATTCCTACTTATTACAACTTTTTCAGAAACAAACACACACTTAAGTCCATTCTTGATAAGAAGTCTAGTAGAGACCAAATTCTTGCGAATTTGAGGAACACGAAGAACATTGTTTAGAGTCACAACTTTTCAAGAAGTAATCTTCAAAGCTATCTTCCCAACTCCTTCAATTTTTGCTGTTGCGGAGCTTCCCATAAAGATAGTCTCGGCGGGCCCTGCGTGAACATAAGAGGCAAATAACTCTTTGTTAGCATAAATATGGCGAGTGACTCCAGAATCAATCCACCACTCCTTGGGATTTCCTACCAAGATGCATTCAGATAGCATGGCACATAAGTCCTCCATTTCATCATTCTCTTCAACCATGTTTTCTTGACTCTTCTTCTCGTCCTTCTTTGGTGCACGACATTCCACAGCTTGATGTCCAACCTTTCCACAGTTATGCCAATTACCTTTGAACTTCTTCTTTCTCGGATAATTATTTGGACCAGACATCTTCTTTATCTTTCTGTTGCTTGTAGACGCTTCCTCAATAATATTTGCTCCCATTATGGTTGAGTTACCACATGACTTTTTCTCAGCAGCCTTGTTGTCCTCTTTAATCCGTAGACGAACAATAAGGTCTTCAAGCATCATCTCCTTGAACTTATGTTTCAAGTAATTCTTAAACTCCTTCCACAATAAGGCAACTTTTAAATAAATGTTGCAACATGAAATGCTTCATTATGACCATACCTTCAATCATTTTAAGAGGGGGAGAATGTAACGACCCGGTCTGTCGTTACGTGAAACCTGCATTTTAATTACTGTTATTGACTTGATATAAATTGATTATACTGTATTTGATATATTAGAGTTGATGGGCTTGAAATCGAATGGTTGTAGTGAGAGTTCAGTCAATTAGCCTTTAAAAATAGTCTTAAAGTGGGAAAAAGTCAACTAAGGGTTAAATTATTGGTAAACGACCTCGGAATGCAAATTTTATGGCTCGGATGGCTTCGTTAGGTGATTTGGGACTTAGGAGTGTGTTCAGAATAATTTTGTGATGTCCGGTGTAGAATTAGGCTTGAATTGGCGAAAGTTAGCTTTTGGCGATTTCGGTCGGCAGTGGAAAATAGTCTATCGGGGTCGGAATGGAATTCCAATAGTTGGAACAGGTTCGTAATGTTATTTTGGACTTGTCTGCAAATTTTCAGGTCAAACGGAGTTGATTTGGATAGTTTCGGCATCATTGGTGAATTTTAGAAATATCAAAGTTCTTAGGCTTGAATCCGGTGAGAATTTGGTGTTTTGATGTTAGTTTTGGTGTTTTGAGAGTGCAAATAAGTTTGAATGATGTTATTGGATATGTTGGTAAGTTTGGTTGGGGTTCCGAGGGGTTTGAGATTGATTTCGGGTGATTAACAGACTCATTTGGACTTAGAACAATTGTTGGTTTTCTGGTTTTTGTGCATAGTGATTTTGTTCACTGCGATCGCGGGTGAAATAGTGCGATCGCAGAGAGTTAATTATGGGCAGGCTCAGATTATTCTATGCGATCGCGAGAAGGGAGATGCGATCGCGGAGAAGAAGGAGCCCAAGTCAGTGCGATCGTGTGGGTTGAGCTGCTATCGCCTAGAGTTAGCCGGGCGCGTGGGGAGCGGGGTCAGTTGTTCTTCGCGATCGCGTGAGCCGGACTGCGATCGCGTAGTTTGAGGTTCTAATGAACCGCGATCGTGTGAGCTTTGTTGCGATCACGGAGAGTAATTTTGAGGCAGCCATTTTGTTCTTCGCGATCGCGTGCCTTTTTCCGCGATCGCGATGAATAAAGAACTGGGCAGTATTTAAATTAAACCCTCTGCGACTTAAACCCTCTTTTACACTATTGTTGAGCAGAGGAAAGCTTTTTGGACGAATTTTGAAGGAGAAAATTAGTGGGTAGCACAGAGGTAAGTAATTTGATTATTAAAACTCGTTTATGGGTGATTATAGACCATAATCCTAGCCTTTAATTCATGAAAAACAGTATAAAATAGGATTTTGGGGCATGAGATTATGTGACCTTTAGGGGTCAATTTGAAGGATCAAACGGACTCCGATTCCAGTGTTCTTTATATGTACGGAATCGTGAGAAGATGAAGAACACTTTTCTGTAAAAAGTTTTGAGTTTTGGGACGCGGGCCCGAGGGTCGGGCTTTTCCCGGTTTCGGATTTTTTAATAAATTTGATATCTTCCGATTGGAAATTGTTCCTTAAGCACATTTTGATGATAAAAATCTAAACTTGGTAGATTTGGAGCCTTCAAGGGTTGATTCGAGAGGCAAGCGCATCGCGAAATAATTTCGGGCTAGTTTTGAGGTAAGTAATGTCTTTAAATCCTGTCCTAAGGGTATAAAACCCCGTACTATGCACCCTTTCACGGGTTTTGAAATGGAAAGATCAAAACTTTGGAACATATTTCCTTTTTAGGCAACTATTGAGTTGCGAAACGTATTTTTAAGCCTTTGCTTAAATATTATTTATATATTATGATATGTTTTCGGTTATAAGCCATGTTTGGGGCCTAGTGCCGATCTGTTTACCCCTTGGGGGATGTGTTTACTATATTTTACTGGTATATTATGATTTTTCACTCAGTCTTTTCTGTGAAACTGTTTTGACACTTAGAGTATTTTGATACTACTTTTTGAGAAGAGCTTTCAAAAGCTCAAGTCAACATTGACCACGGCTCCGGTATTAGTGTTGCCTACTGGTTCGGGTTCTTATACGGTTTATTGTGATGCTTCTAGAGTTGGCTTAGGAGCGGTGTTGATGCATGACGGTAGGGTGATTTCCTACGCGTCGAGGAAGTTGAAGGTGCACGAGAAGAATTATCCAGTGCACGATATTGAGTTAGCTGCCATTGTCAATGCCTTGAAAATTTGGCGACATTATCTGTATCGAGTGCAGTGTGAGATTTTCACCGATCATCGTAGCTTGCAGTATCTGCTAAGGCAGAAAGATTCGAATTTGCGGCAGAAGAGATGGTTGGAGCTTCTAAAGGACTATGACTTGACCATTTTGTATCATCCGGGGAAGGCCAACGTGGTGACCGATGCCTTGAGTCGCAGAGCCGAGAGTTTGGGAAGTCTAGCGTATCTTTCACCAGCAGAGTGACCTTTAGCCCTTGATGTTCAAGCTTTAGCGGGTCAGTTAGTGAGATTGGATTTGTCAGATCTTCCACGAGTGGTAGCTAGCATGGCTTCTTGGTCTTCTCTATTTGATCAGATTAAGGCAAGACAGTATGATGACCGGCACGTATTAGTTCTTCAGGATAGAGTTCGTCGAGGTGATGCCAGAGATGTGACGATTGGTGATGATGGAGTTATGAGGATGCAAGGCCGTATTTGCGTGCCCAACGTGGATGGTATTCGAGAGTCTATATTAGCAGAGGCTCACAGTTCGCGGTATTCTATACATCTCGGTGCTGCGAAGATGTATCAGGATCTGAAACAGCATTATTGGTGGAGGCGGATAAAGAGAGATATTGTTGAGTATGTAGCACGGTGTCTCAACTGCCAGCAGTTCAAGTATGAGCACCAGAGACCAGGTGGTTTGCTTCAGAGGTTAGATATTCCAGAGTGGAAATTGGAAATGATTACTATGGTCTTCGTAGTTGGACTTCCATGGACTTCGAAGGGTCTTGATGCTATTTGGGTCATTGTGGATAGATTTACCAAGTCCGCGCATTTCATTCCTGTCAGTACTACTTATACTTCAGAGCGGTTAGCTGGTATTTATATTAAGGAGATTGTCCAGTTGCATGGAGTTCCGGATTCTATTATTTCTGACAGAGGTACTCAGTTCACATCTCAGTTTTGGAGAGCCGTACAGAAAGGTATGGGTACTGATGTTGAGTTGAGCACTGCATTTCACCCTCAGACCGACGGGCAGTCGGAACGGACTATTCAGATATTGGAAGATATGTTACGGGCTTGTGTGATTGATTTTGGTGGCTTATGGGATCAGTTTTTGCCATTAGCGGAGTTTGCATATAATAATAGCTATCAGTCCAGTATTCAGATGGCCCCGTATGAGGCTTTATGTGGTAGGAGGTGTAGATCTCCGGCTAGTTGGTTCGAGCCTGGTGAGGCTAAGTTACTGGGCACAGACTTGATCCAGGATGCGTTGGAGAAGGTGAAGTTGATTCAGGAGCGACTTCGCACGGCGCAGTCTAGACAGAAGAGTTATGCGGACCAGAAGGTTCGGGATGTATCATTTATGGAAGGTGAGAAGGTACTGCTAAAAGTATCACCCATGAAGGGTGTCATGAGGTTCGCGAAGAGAGGAAAGCTGAGTCCTCGATTTATTGGTCCTTTCGAAGTGCTTCAGAAGATTGGAGAGGTGGCTTATAGACTTGCCTTGCCACCCATCTTGTCGGGTGTTCATCCGGTGTTTCATGTGTCGATGCTCAGAAAATACGTTGGTGATCCGTCTCATGTGTTAGACTTCAGCATAGTTCAGCTCGAGGGTGATATGTCATACGAAGTAGAGCCAGTAGCAATTTTGGATCGTGAGGTCAGAAAGCTAAGATCTAAGGAGATAGCATCAGTGACGGTGCAGTGGAGAGGTCAGTCAGAGGAGGAGGATACTTGGGAGACCGAGAGGGAGATGCAGAGCAAATATCCGCACTTGTTTGAGACTCCAGGTATGTTTCTAGACTCGTTCGAGGACGAACGTTTGTTTAAGAGTGGGAAAATATAATGACCCAGTCTGTCGTTACGTGAAACCTTAATTTTAATTGTTGTTATTGACTTGATATAGATTGATTATACTGTATTTTATGTATTAGATTTGATAGGCTTGAAATCGAATGGTTGTAGTAAGAGTTCAGTCAATTAACCTTTAAAAATAGCCTTAAAATGGGAAAAGTCAACTAAGGGTTGACTTATTGGTAAACGACCTCAGAATGCGAATTTTATGGCTCGGATAGCTTTGTTAGGTGATTTGGAACTTTGGAGTGTGTTCAAAATAATTTTGTGATGTTCGGTGTAGAATTAGGCTTGAATTGGCGGAAGTTAGCTTTTGGCGATTCCGGTCGGCAGTGGAAAATAGTCTATCGGGGTCGGAATGGAATTGCGACAGTTGGAACAGGTTCCTAATGTTATTTTGGACTTGTCTGCAAAATTTCAAGTCAAACAGAGTTGATTTGGATAGTTTCGGCATCATTGGTGAATTTTAGAAATATCAAAGTTCTTAGGCTTGAATCCGGTGAGAATTTGGTGTTTTGATGTTAGTTTTGGTGTTTTGAGAGTGCAATGAAGTTTGAATGATGTTATGGGATATGTTGGTAAGTTTGGTTGGGGTCCCGAGGGACTCGAGATTGATTTCGGGTGATTAACGAACTCATTTGGACTTAGAACAACTGCTGGTTTTCTGGTTTTTGTGCACAGTGATTTTGTTCACTGCGGTCGCGGGTGAAGTAGTGCGATCGCAGAGAGTTAATTATGGGCAGGCTTAGATTGTTCTATGCGATCGCGAGAAGGGAGGTGCGATCGCGGAGTAGAAGGATCCCAAGGCAGTGCGATCGTGTGGGTTGAGTTGCGATCGCGTAGAGTTAGCCGGGCGCGTGAGGAGCGGGGTCAGTTGCTCTTCGCGATCGCGTGAGCCGGACTACGATCGCGTAGGTTGAGGTTCTATTGAACCGCGATCGCGTGAGCTTTGTTGCGATCGCGGAGAGTAATTTTGAGGCAGCCATTTTGTTCTTCGCAATCACGTGCCTTTTTCCGCGATCTCGATGAATAAACAACTGGGCAGTATTTAAATTAAACCCTCCGCAACTTAAACCCTCTTTTACACCATTGTTGAGCGGAGGAAAGCTTTTTGGAAGAATTTTGAAAGAGAAAATCAGTGGGTATCACATAGGTAAGTAATTTGATTATTAAAACTCGTTTATGGGTGATTATAGACCATAATCCCAGCCTTTAATTCATGTAAAGCAGTAGAAAAATAGGATATTGGGACAAGAGATTATGTGACCTTTAGGGGTCGATTTGAGGGGCCAAACGGACTCCGATTTCGGTGTTCTTTATATGTACGGAATCGTGAGAAGATGAAGAACACTTTTATGTAAAAATTCTGAGTTTTGGGACGTGGGCCCGGGGGTCGGGTATTGCCCGATTTCGGATTTTTGAGTAAATTTGATATCTTCCCATTGGAAATTGTTCCTTAAGCACATATTGATGATAAAAATCTAAACTTGGTAGATTGGAGCCTTCGGAGGTTGATTCGAGAGTCAAGCGCATCGCGGAATAATTTCGGGCTAGTTTTGAGGTAAGTAATGTCTTTAAATCCTGTCCTGAGGGTATAAAACCCCGGACTATGCACCCTTTCACGGGTTTTGAAAAGGAAAGATCGAAACTTTGGAACATATTTCCTATTTAGGAAACTATTGAGTTGCGAAACCGATTTTTAAGCCTTTGCTTAAATATTATTTATATATTATGATATGTTTTGGGTTGTAAGCCATGTTTGGGGCCTAGTGCCGATCTGTTTACCCCTTGGGGATGTGTTTACTATATTTTCATCACTGGTATGTTATGATTTTTCACTCAGTCTTTTCTGTGAATTTGTTTTGACACTCAGAGTATTTTGATACTACTTCTTGAAAATGAAACACTGTTTTTGAGTCGAGAACCCAGCCTGAAGGGCAAATTGAGAGTGTCTGACTAAGTGAGGCTGCTGGCCTATATTGTGAGGATGATATGATATGAGTGAGGCTGCGGGTCTATATTGTGTGTGAATTATGTCATGATGTGGCTTATTATTGCGCTTGGGCTGTAAGAGCCCCTCCGGAGTCTGTAACACACCCCCAGTGAGCACCGGTACCGATTGAGTGATGCCGGCGGGGCTTATGATGAGTGATGTGAGATGCCTGATGGGCAGAGTGATTGTGAGGATGCCAGCTGGGCAGAGTGATTGTGAGGTTGCCTGATGGGCAGAGTTATTGTGAGGTTGCCTGCTGGGCAAAGTGATTGTGAGGTTGCCTGCTGGGCAGAGTGATTGTGAGGTTGCCTGCTGGGCAGAGTGATTGTGAGGTTGTCTGATGGGCTAATACTGAAAAATATTGTTACGAGAAATGATTATGGCCCGAGGGGCAGTTTTATGAAAGGTTTTACTGAGTTTTCAAATTATGATTTACTTCGTTTTCACACTGGTTTTACTGAGAATTTTATTGAGATATACTGATGTTGCACTTGTTTTCAAGGGATTTCTGAAAACTGATTTCGAACTTATTATTTGATGAATACTACATGGTGACTTGGTGTTTTACTGGCTTTTGTGGAATTGTGTACATGTTCTTGGTGTTTATATTACTCAGACTGTGATTTATTTTCATTACTACTGAGTTAACGTACTCATAAAGACTCCCTGTGCCTTTGTGCACAGATCCAGGTACTAGCTCGCAGCAGCAGTTGACGCAGGTTCGATAACAGCATTCACGGGATTTTGAGGTATCTGTCCAGCGTCCACAACTTCTCCATTTCCTTCCTATTTTGTCTTAGCATTTGATTAAGAGACATATATTATAGTTTTAGAAGAGTTAGATTTATTTGTCCTTATATGCTCATGTTCTTGGGAGGTTGGTTAGGCTACTATTGCGACGCTAATACTTATTTATATTATTTATGCTATGGCCGCATGCTTATTATTTAATTGTGAACTATTATAATTAAACAAAAAGCATAGTAATGTGATGGTCGGCTAGCCTAGTTCGACGATAGGCGCCATCACGGCCTGTTAGGATTTGGGGTCATGACAAGTTGGTATCAGAGCTCTAGGTAACACAGGACTCAACGGTCATGAGCAGGTTTAGTAGAGTCTTGCGGATCGGTACGGAGACGTCTGTACTTATCTTCGAGAGGCTGCCGAACTTTTAGGAAACATCTCTATTTTCTTGAACTCTGTCGTGCCAATCTATTGATTCTTGAAATCTAAACTTACGTTGTTTCATTCTCTCACAGATGGTGAGGACACGCAATACCGATCAGGGTGACCAGGCACCAGCCAGACCCACAAGGGGTCGAGGCCGTCGTAGAGGTAGGGGACCAGCTCAGGAAGCAACCGGGGTGGTACCATAGGATCCCCCTATCGTTCAGGATCAGGTTCCTGCTGATGTACTCCAGTGGGACAGGCTCAGGCACCGGAAGTGCCTATTGTTATTCCGGGTCTTCAGGAGACCTTGGCTCAGATATTGACGTTGTGTTCCAGTTTGGCTCAGGCAGTTGCTATGTCTACTACTACCACTACAGCTCAGACCGGGGGAGGCAATCAGACTCCAGCTGCCCGGACACCTGAACAGGTTGTACGGGGTATTCAGGCACCAGGAGCAGCCCTAGTTCAGCCGGTTGCTCCAGCTCAGTATTTTGTGGTCGCTGTTATGCTTGAGGACGAGAAGCGTAGGTTGGAGAGGTTTAGCATACTTAAGCCTCCGACTTTCAGTGGTACAGAGGAGAGGATGCCCAAGGTTTTCTTGATAAATTCCAGAGGATACTACGTACCGCGGGTATTTTAGAGACCAGTGGGGTCTCGTTTGTTACATTTCAGTTTGCGGGTGCTGCTTTTACTTGGTGGGAGTCATTCGAGAGGCGTAAGCCGTTTGGTTCATCACCTCTCACCTGGCAGCAGTTTTCCATGATCGTTTTGGAGAAATATGTTCCTCAGTCCCACAGAGAGGAGCAACGGAGGCAGTTTGAGCAGCTGTGCCAGGGAGAATTTTCAGTCACCCAGTACGAGATGAGGTTTTCTGAGTAAGCCAGACATGCTTCTGAGATTGTCCCTACTGACAGGGAGAGGATTAGGAGGTTTGTAGATGGTCTCTCGTATCAGCTTTGGATTTTGATGACCAGAGAGAGGGTGTCTGGAGTCATATTTGAGCAGGTTGTTGATATTGCTCGGGATATTGAGTCGGTTCGTAGGCAGGATTGTGAGGAAAAGAGGTCAAGAGACCTCGGGGATCAGGAAATTTCAGTGGTTCCCCTTCCAAGGGGCAACTTCAGCCCAACAGAGGTCGTTCATTGAGACCTCCACAGTCAGTTCGCCCAGCTTACAGTGGTGTGTCGTCGGGGTAGGTTCCTCGCAATTCTCATCAGGGACGTTCATCTTTTAGTGCTCTTCCAGCTCAAAGCTCCGCCCGAGCATCATCTTATCAGGGTTCTTCTATGCACGGTTCATCTGGTGATTATCATGGTGGCAGGGGTTTTCGTCAGTTTTCATCTCCAGCTCCAGGTAATTGTAATGAGTGTGGAGAGTTCGGACATGAGTGGAGGCAGTGTCCCCGTCGTTCTAGTAGTTCAGCTCAGCAGAGGGTTAATCCCTCGGCTTCAGCCCCAGTCACTTCACCACCTACCCAGGCCACTAGGGGTGGTGGTCAGGCAGCTAGAGGTCGTCCTAGAGGCGGAGATCGAGCAGGTGGAGGCCAGCCGCGTATTTATGCACTTTCGGCTAGGCCTCATGCTATGGCGTCAGATGCGGTGATTACAGGTACTATTTCAGTTTGTCGCAGTGATGCTTTCGCTTTATTTGACCCTTGTTCCACGTACTCTTATGTCTCATCCGGTTTTGCTCATTTTCTTAATATGCCCCGTGAGTCTCTAGTTACTTATGTTCATGTTTCGACTCCCGTGTGTGATACTATTGTTGTGGACCGTGTGTATCGGTCGTGTCTTATATCTATTGGGGGTCTGGAGACCCGAGTGGACTTGATGTTACTGAGTATGGTCGATTTTAATGTAATTCTGGGCATGGATTGGTTATCCCCATGTCATGTTATTCTTGATTGTCACGCTAAGACCGTTACCTTAGCTATGCCCGGAGTTCCGAGAGTTGAGTGGAGGGGGTCTATAGAGCACGTGCCTAGCAGAGTGATTTCTTATTTAAAGGCTCAGCGTATGGTTGAGAAAGGGTGTGAATGTTACCTTGCGTTTGTGAGGGATGTTAGTAGTGAGACTCCATCTGTTGATTTTGTTCCCGTAGTCTGTGCTTTTCCAGATGTATTTCCTGCAGACCTGCCAGGCATGCCACCTGACAGGGATATTGATTTTGGTATCGACCTAGTGCCAGATACTCATCCTATATCTATTCCACCTTACCGTATGGCACCAGCAGAGTTGAAAGAATTAAAAGAGTAGCTTCAAGAACTCTTAGATAAGGGGTTCATTTGGCCTAGTGTATGGCCTTGGGGTGCGCCAGTGTTGTTTGTGAAAAAGAAGGATGGCTCGATGCGCATGTGTATTGATTATAGACAGTTGAATAAGGTTACAATGAAGAATCGTTATCCGTTGCCTCGTATTGATGACTTATTTGATCAGCTTCAGGGGGCTAAGGTATTCTCTAAGATCGACTTGAGGTCGGGGTATCATCAGTTGAAAATCCAAGATTCTGATATTCCGAAGAAGGCTTTCAGGACCAGATACGGTCATTATGAGTTTCTGGTTATGTCATTTGGGCTGACCAATGACCCAGCAGCGTTCATGCATTTGATGAACAGCGTGTTTCAGCCCTATCTTGATACATTCGTTATTGTGTTCATTGATGACATCCTGGTTTATTCTCGTAGCCAGGAAAAGCATGCTCAACATTTGAGAATTGTGTTGTAGAGATTGAGGGAGGAGAAGTTTTATGCAAAATTCTCTAAGTGTGAGTTTGGCTTGGTTCAGTAGCTTTCTTGGGGCACGTGGTGTCTAGTGAGGGTATTCAGGTTGATCCGAAGAAGATTGAGGAGGTGCAGGGTTGTCCTAGACCGTCTTCCGCTACATAGATTCGGAGTTTCCTTGGTATGGCAGGTTACTACCGTCGCTTTCTGGAAGGATTTTCTTCTATTGCTTCACCTCTGACCAAATTGACACAGAAGGGTGTTCTATTCAGATGGCCCGATGAATGTGAGAAGAGGTTTCAAAAGCTCAAGTCAGCATTGACCACAGCTCCGGTATTAGTGTTGCCTACTGGTTCGGGTTCTTATACGGTTTATTGTGATGCTTCTAGAGTNNNGAGATTTTCACCGATCATCGTAGCTTGCAGTATCTGCTAAGGCAGAAAGATTTGAATTTGCGGCAGAGGATATGGTTGGAGTTTCTCATGGACTATGAATTGACCATTTTGTATCATCCAGGGAAGGCCAACGTGGTGGCCGATGCCTTGAGTCGCAGAGCTGGGAGTTTGGGAAGTCTAGCGTATCTTTCAGCAGCAGAGCGACCTTTAGCCCTTGATGTTCAGGCTTTAGCAGGTCAGTTAGTGAGATTGGATTTGTCAGATCCTCCACGGGTGGTAGCTAGCTTGGCTTCTCGGTCTTCTCTATTTGATCAGATTAAAGCAAGACAGTATGATGACCGGCACCTATTAGTTCTTTAGGATAAAGTTCTTCGGGGTGATGCCAGAGATGTGACGATTGGTGATAATGGAGTTATGAGGATGCAGGGCCGTATTTGCCTGCCCAACGTGGATGGTATTCGAGAGTTGATATTAGCAGAGGCTCACAGTTCGCGGTATTCTATACATCCGGGTGTCGCGAAGATGTATCGGGATCTGAAACATCATTATTGGTGGAGGTGTATGAAGAGAGATATTGTTGATTATGTAGCACGGTGTCTCAACTGCCAGCAGGTCAATTATGAGCACCAGAGACCAGATGGTTTGCTTCAGAGGTTAGATATTCCAGAGTGGAAATGGGAAAGGATTACTATGGACTTCGTAGTTGGACTTCCATGGACTTCGAAGGGTCTTGATGCTATTTGGGTCATTGTGGATAGATTGACCAAGTCCGCGCATTTCATTCCTGTCAGTACTACCTATACTTCCGAGCGGTTAGCTGGTATTTACATTAAAGAGATTGTCCGGTTGCATGGAGTTCCGGTTTCTATTATTTCTGACAGAGGTACTCAGTTCACATCTCAGTTTTGGAGAGCTGTACAGAAAGGTATGGGTACCGATGTAGAGTTGAGCACTGCATTTCACCCTCAGACCGACGGGCAGTCGGAACGGACTATTCAGATATTGGAAGATATGTTACGGGCTTGTGTGATTGATTTTGGTGGCTCATGGGATCAGTTTCTGCCATTAGCGGAGTTTGCATATAATAATAGCTATCAGTCACGTATTCAGATGGCCTTGTATGAGGCTTTATATGGTAAGAGGTGTAGATCTCCGGTTGGTTGGTTCGAGCCTGGTGAGGCTAAGTTACTGGGCACAGACTTGATCCAGGATGCGTTGGAGAAGGTGAAGTTGATTCAGGAGCGACTTCGCACGGTGCAGTCTAGACCGAAGAGTTATGCGGACTGGAAGGTTCGAGATGTATCATTTATGGAAGGTGAGAAGGTACTGCTAAAAGTATCACCCATGAAGGGTGTCATGAGGTTCGGTAAGAGAGGAAAGTTTAGTCCTCAGTTTATTGGTCCTTTCGAGGTGCTTCAGAAGGTTGGGGAGGTGGATTATAGACTTGCCTTGCCACCCAGCTTGTCGGGTGTTCATCCGGTGTTTCATGTGTCAATGCTCAGAAAATACGTTGGTGATTCCTATCATGTGTTAGACTTCAGCACAGTTTAGCTCGAGGGTGATATGTCATACAAAGTAGAGGCAGTAGCAATTTTGGCTCGTGAGGTCAGAAAGCTGAGATCTAAGGAGATAGCATCAGTGAAGGTGCAGTGGATAGGTCAGCCATTGGAGGAGGCTACTTGGGAGCCGAGCGGGAGATGCAAAGCAAATATCCGCACTTGTTTGAGACTCCAGGTATGTTTCTAGACTCGTTCGAGGACGAACGTTTGTTTAAGAAGGGGAGAATGTAACAACCCGGTCTGTCGTTACGTGAAACCTGCATTTTAATTGTTGTTATTGACCCTCTATAGATTGATTATACTGTATTTTATGTACTAGAGTTGATAGGCTTGAAATCGAATGGTTGTAGTGAGAGTTCAGTCAATTAGCCTTTAAAAATAGCCTTAAAATGGGAAAAAGTCAACTAAGGGTTGACTTATTGGTAAACGACCTCGGAATGCAAATTTTATGGCTCGGATAGCTTCGTTAGGTGATTTGGGACTTAGGAGTGTGTTCAGAATAATTTTGTGATGTCCGGTGTAGAATTAGGCTTGAATTGGCGAAAGTTAGCTTTTGGCGATTCCGGTCGGCAGTGGAAAATAGGCTATCGGGGTCAAAATAGAATTCCAACAGTTGGAACAGGTTCGTAATGTTATTTTGGACTTGTCTGCAAAATTTCAGGTCAAACGGAGTTGATTTGGATAGTTTCGGCATCATTGGTGAATTTTAGAAATATCAATGTTCTTAGGCTTGAATCCGGTGAGAATTGGTGTTTTGATGTTATTTTTGGTGTTTTGAGAGTGCAACTAAGTTTGAATGATGTTATGGGATATGATGGTAAGTTTGGTTGGGGTCCCCAGGGGCTCGAGATTGATTTCGGTTGATTAACGGACTCATTTGGACTTAGAACAACTGCTAGTTTTCTGGTTTTTGTGCACAATGATTTTGTTCACTGCGATCGCGAGTGAAGTAGTGCGATCGCAGAGAGTTAATTATGGGCAGGCTCAGATTATTCTATGCGATCGCGAGAAGAAGGAGCCCAAGGCAGTGCGATCGCGTGGGTTGAGTTGCGATCGCGTAGAGTTAGTCGGGCGCGTGGGGAGCGGGGTCAGTTGTTCTTTGCGATCGCGTGAGCCAGACTGCGATCGCGTAGGTTGAGGTTCTATTGAACCGGGATCACGTGAGCTTTGTTGCGATCGCGGAGAGTAATTTTGAGGCAGCTATTTTGTTCTTCGCGATCGCGTGCCTTTTTCCGCGATCGCGATGAATAAAGAACTGGGCAGTATTTAAATTAAACCCTCTGCGGCTTAAAACCTCTTTTACACCATTGTTGAGCGGAGGAAAGCTTTTTGGACGAATTTTGAAGGAGAAAATCAGTGGGTATCACAGAGGTAAGTAATTTGATTATTAAAACTCGTTTACGGGTGATTATAGACCATAATCCCAGCCTTTAATTCATGAAAAACAGTAGAAAAATAGGATTTTGGGACATGAGATTATGTGATCTTTAGGGGTCGATTTGAGGGGTCAAACGGACTCCGATTACAATGTTCTTTATCTGTACAGAATCGTGAGAAGATGAAGAACACCTTTCTATAAAAATATCTGAGTTTTGGGACGCAGGCCCGGGGGTCGGGTTTTGCCCGGTTTCGGATTTTTGAGTAAATTTGATATCTTCCGATTGGAAATTGTTCCTTAAGCACATATTGATTATAAAAATCTAAACTTGGTAGATTTGGAGCCTTCGGAGGTTGATTCGAGAGGCAGGCGCATCGCGGAATAATTTCGGGCTAGTTTTGAGGTAAGTAATGTGTTTAAATGTTGTCCTGAGGGTATAAAACCCCGGACTATGCACCCTTTCACGGGTTTTGAAATGGAAAGATCGAAACTTTGGAACATATTTCCTATTTAGGCGACTATTGAGTTGCGAAACCGATTTTTAAGCCTTTGCTTAAATATTATTTATATATTATGATATGTTTTGGGTTGTAAGCCATGTTTGGGGCCTAGAACCGATCTGTTTACCCCTTGGGGGATGTGTTTACTATATTTTCCTCACTGGTATGTTATGATTTTTCACTCAGTCTTTTCTGTGAAATTATTTTGACACTTCGAGTATTTTGATACTACTTCTTGAAAATGAAACACTGTTTTTGGGTCGAGAACCCAGCCTGAAGGGCAAATTGAGAGTGTCTGACTGAGTGAGGCTGCTGGCCTATATTGTGAGGATGATATGATATGAGTGAGGCTGCGGGTCTATATTGTGTGTGAATTATGACATGATGTGGCTTATTATTGCGCTTGGGCTGTAAGAGCCCCTCCGGAGTCTGTAACACACCCCCAGTGAGCGCCGGTACCGATTGAGTGATGCCCGCGGGGCTTATGATGAGTGATGTGAGATGCCTGATGGGCAGAGTGATTGTGAGGATGCCTGCTGGGCAAAGTGATTGTGAGGTTGCCTGATGGGCAGAGTGATTGTGAGGTTGCCTGCTAGGCAGAGTTATTGTGAGGTTGCCTGATAGGCAGTGTGATTGTGAGGTTGCCTGCTGGGCAGAGTGATTGTGAGGTTTCCTGATGGGCTGATACTGAAAAATATTGTTACGAGAAATGATTATGGCCCGAGGGGAAATTTTATGAAATGTTTTACTGAGTTTTCAAACTATGATTTACTTCGTTTTCACACTGGTTTTACTGAGAATTTTATTGAGATTTACTGATGTTGCACTTGTTTTCAAGGGATTTCTGAAAACTGATTTCGAACTTATTATTTAATGAATAATACTACATGGTGACTTGGTTTTTTACTGGCTTTTGTGGAATTGTAAACATGTTCTGTGTGTTTATATTACTCAGACTGTAATTTATTTTCATTACTACTAAGTTGGCGTACTCATAAAGACTCCCTGTGCCTCTGTGCACAGATCCAGGTACTAGCTCGCAGCAGCAGCAGCTGACGCAGGTTCGATAGCAGCATTCACGGGATTTCGAGGTAGCTGTCCAGCGTCCACAGCTTCTCCATTTCCCTTCCTATTTAGTCTTAGCATTTGATTAAGAGACATATATTATAGTTTTAGCAGATTTAGATTTATTTATTCTTAGATGCTCATGACTTTTGACTCCAGTTCTTGGGAGGTTGGTTAGGCTACTATTGGGACGCTAATACTTATTTATATTACTTATGCTATGGTTGCAAGCTTATTATTTAATTGTGGACTGTTATAATTAAACAAAAAGTGTAGTAATGTGATGGTCGGCTAGCCTAGTTCCACGATAGGCGCCATCACGGCCTGTTAGGATTTGGGGTCGTGACAATGAAATGCTTCATTATTACCATACCTTCAATCATAAATTTATAATTAGTAAAATAATCAATATCTTGAATAAAAATATTGACTCGGTTTATACCTTTAGCAAGGAGGTCATGAACAATTAGTGGCACGTCTTGGACTTGCGTTATGACAGATTTGTCGTCAACCATTTTTAAATCCAGAAATTTGGCGGCCACAAACTTCTTAAGTCCAGCATCTTCAGTCTTGTACTTCTTTTCAAGAGCATTCCATAATTCTATTGATGTTTTCATGATGCTATAAACATTGTACAAGTCATCTTCCAAGTAACTTAAAATATAGTTTTTGCATAAGAAGTCAGAATGCTTCATGCCTCTGTGACCACAAATCGCTCATTTTCAGGAGTTTCTTCTCCCAGAATTGGAACTTCGCTGATAAAGCACTATAAACTGAGTGTGGTCAGGTAGAAGCTTAAAGTTCACACCGTAAAACTTTCCGGGCTTTTCTGCCAATGCCATCGCCGGTGCAGGAGTTGTGTGACTTGAAGACACAATAGCCATTGCAGCAGTAGTCCCAACAGAACCATTCTATTATTTCGTACTTGTTGTCTTTTTCCTGTAAAAGAAATTGACACAACAAGAATTAGTAAGTCGGTGAAGTTTTTTATATCTTCAAATCGAATACAAACAACCGAGTAGAATAACGAGATTTTAATCTCGGGTTGAGTAGAAAGTCAGTAAGACTTTGATCTCAAAGTGGAGTAGAAAATCCGAAGATTTTAATATCCAAAACGGGAGTAGAAAATCACTAGGATTTTAGTCTCCCAAAGCAGAAAATAAGATGAACACGGAATATAAAAATTTAAATTCCTTAAGCTTGTTAGTATCTGTATTCAAAAATATAATTTCTGCAAAATAAAACACAACCAGAAACCAAAGACAAAAATAGAATGAAATGAATAACGTTCCGAGCCCAACAGAAAACTTTGGTTCCTTAAGCTTGTTAGTATATGTATTCGAAAATATAATTTCTGCAAAATAAAACGAAATCAAAACCCAAAGACAGAAATAGAATGAAATGAATAATGTTTCGAGCCTAATAGAAAACTGTGTTTCCTTAAGGATTTTAATCCCCTCATAGTTGCCCAAGGTTGTTGGATTAATTCCTCCCATGATAGAACGGAACAATTATTCTGTAATACCGGCAATGAAAATTACAGAACTTCATCGAACTCAACAAACGGCAGTAAACCACATTGATGCTTACGTTTTTGCTTTTGGAAAACAAATGCAGAAATGCATAAGAGAGATGGGAGAGTATGCAAATCTCGGTGGTCATAAAGTGAGACCAAACATTTGAATTTATAGCCAAAGTTTTCTTGGTTGAATAGGTGTGGTGGTACATGTTCACATGAGGTACTGTTGTAACGACCCGGCCGGTCGTTCTGTAGAAATTGCATTATTATCACTGTTTCTGCCTTGTCATGGATTGATTTTGCTGTTTAGGATGTGTTGGAGTTGGTTGGCTCGGGTTCGGAATGGTTGTAGTGAGAATTCAGCCACTTAGTCTCTAGAAATAACCTTATAGTTGGAAAAGTTAACTGAGAGTTGACTTATTGCTAAACGACCTCCGAATGCGTATTTTATGGTTCGGATAGCTTCGTTAGGTGATTTGGGACTTAGGGGTGTGTTCGGAATATTTTCGTGATGTCCAGTGTAGAATTAGGCTTAAATTAGCGAAAGTTAGTTTTTGGCGATTTTTGGTCGGTAGTGGAAATTAGGCTATTGGGGCCGGAATGGAATTCCGACAGTTGGAACAGGTTCGTAATGTCCTTTTGGATATGTCTGCAAAATTCCAGGTCAATCGAAGTTGTTTCGGATAGTTTCGGCATCGTTGGTGGAATTTAGAAATTTCAAAGTTCTTAGACTTGAATTCTATGTGATTTTGGTGTTTTGATGTTGTTTTGGGTGTTCCAAGGGTGCAACTAAGTTTGAATGATCATATATGATGTGTAGGTATATTTGGTTCGGGTGCCGAGGGGCTCGGGATGGATTTGGGTGGTTAACGGAAAGTTTTGGACTTGGAATATGCAACTTTCAGCTGCTGGTGTGCAGTTGCTAGTGTGACCGCACCTGCGAGTGAAGGATCGTAGGCGCGGCTCGCAGAAGCGGACAGGTTCTCCGCAAGTGCGGACTTTGGTTGGCCCAGGGGAAGGTCGCAGGTGCGGTTAGTTGGACCACAGGAGCGGTCCGCAGATGCGTAATCAAGACCGCAGGTGCGGGTTTTGGTCCAGTTAATGAATAACCGCAGGTGCGGTGGATTTGACCGCAGGTGCAATCCGCATGTGTGAGTTTAAGGTCGCAGGTGCGAAAAGCCTGGGCAGAAAAGTATAAAAAGGAGACTTCGCGACTTTTAACCCTCTTTTCACCATTGTTGAGCGAGTTCCGAGGTTTTTCAGGGATTTTGAAGAGGGAAACGTTGATGCATCATTGAGGTAAGCTTTTTGTACTTATTAACTCGATTATATGTGATTCAGGACCTTATTATCATTGTTTAATTGTGCAAAACAGTAGAAAAATGTGAAGTTAGGGCTTGAGTTTAAGAGACCTTCTAGGGGTGATTTGAGGGTCATTTGGACTCCGTTTTCAGCATTCTTTATATGTATAGATGATAATAGGTGAATTATACTATAATTAGGCCCCTAATGAACCACATTTTGTATTGCTTTTAATATAAATATTGATAACAAAATGCTCTGATTAGTGTTTTCATGCATACAGGTTATATCTCACAAAAGGAGTCATTTGGAGCAAAGTTGGATTCAAATCATGGAAATAGGAGGCCAATCACATAACACCCAAGAAGTGCACAAAAAATCGAAAGAAATTAAGACCTGAAGGCAGGCCACCGCGGTGGAAAGACCCAGATTCAGAGAACTTAGCCTGTCACGGTCCTGGCGCGACCGCGGTGTGACTGCAGCGAAACACGCAAACCTCAGGGACTTTATTTGCAAACACAGGATTTTAAGCCCCAAACCTTATATAAGCATAAGAAGTTCGCCCAAGAAGAGGAGTTGAGTTTTTGGAGAACAGCAAATTGAGGAAAAACACTTGGGAGGATCAAGTCATTCAGTTCTTCTACATCTTGTCCAGTGTTCATTGATTGTATGTCTCAAACCATGATAATTGATGATTGTATGAACATGTGTGGCTAAGAATCCTATTGTTCTAGGGTCATGGGTAAAACATGAAAGTTATTTTCAAAGTTTAATTTAACGAAGTTGATTTTATCATATTGGGTTGTTTATTTAATTCTGTTCTTAATTATTTTACTGAGTAGCTAACAGTGAAATACCATCCACGAATATAGAGTTGAACTCGAAAGTTGAACCCGGGCATCAGGGAACGGATTTGCAATTAGGATAGACATATACCTAATTGCCTTGCTTGGTTGAAATACAGGAGGTACAATTGCGTTCTTGTTAATCTTGGTTCCATAGACATATAGGCATTAAGTTAACTTGAATAGGCGAGTAAGAATTTGAAAGATTCTTACGAGTAATATAAACCTTGTCAATCAACAATCCAGATAATTAAACTAGTTATTTTAAGCCAAGAACATAACTTGAGTGTTAAGTAGCCCGTGACCCTGGAATATTTCCTCCTATTAATTGTTAATCGAAATTGCTATTGGTTTTGGGTGATTTTTAGTTAATTAATTACTTGGTATTCTTAGGTAGCAACTTAATTCATCATATCTCTTGTGTTAAATTTCTTGAAATGATAAGTTAATTGAGTTGATTTTGTCAAAAGTTAATCATAAGTCTTCGTGGGACGATACTCTAATCACTACTTTATTACTTGACGACCACGTGTACTTGCGTGTGTGTTTGGTCGCAATAAGTTTTTGGCGCCATTGCCGGGGACTTAGAAATTAGCTATTTGACTAAGTTGAGCTTTTATTACTTGTTTGTTCAAGTTTTACGTTTCCGTTGTTTGTTTATGTCAATGCAGGTTCTTCTTTTGAATGCGGAGGAGTAGAAGCGCAAACACCCTCCTTCCTCTGGATCAAGAAATTGAACGCACACTTCATAGAACAAGGAGGGAGGTCGAAGAAAAACGAGAATAAACGGAGAGTTGGACATTGTAGTTCAACCACAGCCAATAAAGATGGCAGGTAATGATGAACGTCCGGTGATAGAGGCAGCAAGGCCCAATCTGGCCAATATGACTCAGGCTATCGTGAAGCCTTACATCACAGGGCATTTTGAGCTTAAACAGTACATGGTACAGCTGATTCAGTCCACAGGGCAGTATGTGGGGCTCTCTCATACAGATCCACAAAGGCATATTCAGAACTTCTTGGAAATCGCGGACACTTACAATTATCCGAACGTTTCCAAGGATTATGTCAGGCTGACATTGTTTCCCTTTTCACTATTGGGGGAAGCTAAGGAATGGTTGCAGAAGGAGCCCGCAAATTCAATCAGAACTTGGGATGATTTGGCAAGGAAATTCCTAATTAAGTTTTTCCCTACCAAAAAGACAAAAGCACTGAGGAGCCAAATTCTTAGGTTTCATCAAAGGGATGGCGAAACACTTCGTCAAGCTTGGGAAAGATACAAGAAACTACTCGGAGACTGCCCACATCATTGTCAGACTGATGAGGTATTGAGGCACACTTTTGTTGATGGTCTACAAGAGGCATCAAAGATGAATCTTGACTCAGCATGTGGGGGTAGTTGCATGGCCAGACCATACAGTGAAATTCAACTCTTGCTAAATAACTTCACTGCTAATGATCATAATTGGCAAGGAGATGGGGATGCAAGAAGAGCAATTAAACCAAAGGCAGCAGGAGTGATGGAACTTGATGACGTTTCATCCATGATAGCAGATATTGCAAAGCGGGCGAATCAGATGAACAAAATGACAATGCAGCACACACAACAGGTACAACATGTGCAACAGATGTCTACTTTCTGCGAGATATGTGGTGACGGTCATATGAGTGACATGTGCCCCACAAATCCAGAGTCTATATATTATGTGGGGCAACAAAACAGGGGTCAAATGAATCAACAGGCACAATATGGGAACACATACAATCCCAATTGTAGGAATCATCCTAATTTTTCATGGGGCGGAAATCAACAAAATCATAATCAATATAGGCCCCAAGGTAATTTCAATCAACCCTAGAAACCACCCCAAAAGGCAGAAGAGGGTATGAATGACTTGCTTAAGAAGTTGTTGCTTGACAACCAACAGCTCAAGCGGATTTCAGGAATCTTGAGAGGCAGATGGGACAGTTAGCAGCTAATCAAAACACTAGACCTGCAGGTGCCCTTCCCAGTGATACAGAGAAAAACCCTCAAATTAATGCAGTTACACTCAGAAACGGGAGGGAATTAGAGGAAGTGCCAAAGAAGAAAAAGGACAAGCCTATACCTGAGGGAGAACTGATCCCTAAGGCAACCCCTGAAGAAAAGGCAAATAATGCAGGTTCAGAGAAAGTAAAGGTTGACAGACCACCACCCCCTTTCCCCCAGAGGTTGCAGAAAAAGAATGATGATCGCATGTTCAGCAAATTCCTCTCTATGTTGAGCCAGGTTCAATTAAATATTCCATTGGTGGATGTGCTTCGTGAAATTCCAAAATATGCTAAGTACATCAAAGATATAGTGGCTCACAAGAGAAAATTGACTGAGTTTGAGACAGTTGCACTTACTAAGGAGTGCACTTCAAGGGTCCAGAACAAGCTCCCTCAAAAGCTTAAGGATCCTGGCAGTTTCACCATTCCTGTGCGAATTGGCAATATTGATGTGGGTCGTGCTCTGTGTTATTTGGGGTCAAGCATCAATCTGATGCCCTTGTATTTATTCAAGAAATTGGGTTTGGGAGCTCTGAGACCCACTACTATGATGCTGCAATTAGCTGACAGATCCATAGCCCACCCTGAGGGAGTTATCGAAGATGTGCTGTTGCAGATTGGGAAATTCATCTTCCCAACTGATTTCATTATTCTTGACTTTGAGGCTGATGAACAAGTTCCAATCATATTGGGACGACCTCTCTTGGCTACAAGTGATGCAATAATCAAAGTGAGAGAGGGAAAAATGATAATGAGGGTGGATGAAGAGGAAGCAGTATTCAATGTGTACAAAGCAATCCAACTTCCCCGCCACTATGAGGAGCTTTCCATGATATCTGTTGTTGAGGTTGATGAGCAACTCCTTGACACGAGTGTACATCTAGACGATTCTCTAGAGAAAGCACTCATGTTGTTTGATAGCATGATTATTGATGAGGAGGTTGAGGAGATGATGCATATCCTAGATGCATCTTGTGCATACATGCAGGGGAGAACCCCATTTGAACCTCTCAATAGGCCGAGTGGGCCTTTGCCAAAGCCATCAATTGAAGAAGCTCCAAAATTGGAGCTTAAGCCTCTACCCCCTCACCTACAATATTCTTATTTGGGGGACTCTAACACTTTACCTGTTGTTGTTTCTTCTGAACTGTCTGAATTGCAGGAAGAGAAGTTATTGAGAGTGCTAAGGGAGCACAAGAGAGAAATTGGATGGACAATGTCTGACATAAAAGGCATTAGTCCAGCTTTCTGTATGCATAAGATCTTCATGGAGGAAGGGCACAAGCCAAGTGTATAGCAACAACGCCGACTGAATCCAATCATGAAAGACGTGGTAAGAAAAGAAGTGATTAAGTGGCTTGATGCAGGTATTGTATTTCCTATCTCTGACAGTAAGTAGGTAAGACCCTTTCAATGTGTACCTAAGAAAGGAGGGATGACTGTGGTGGTCAATGAAAATAATGATTTAATTCCTACAAGAACTGTCAATGGGTGGAGAATTTTCATTGACTATAGAAAATTGAACAATGCCACCCGGAAAGACCACTTCCCCCTCCCCTTTTATTGACCAAATCTTGACAGATTAGCTGGCCAGGAATACTACTGTTTCCTGGACGGTTATTCGGGGTATAATCAGATTGATATAGCCCCTGAAGACCAAGAGAAAACCACATTTACGTGTCCCTATGGCACACGTATGCGTTCAAATTAATGCCCTTTGGTCTCTGTAATGCACATGCGACTTTTCAAAGGTGTAGTACTGACATGGTTGAAAGATGTGTGGAAGTATTCATGGATGACTTCTCTGTGTTTGGGCACTCTTTTGATAATTGTTTAATGAACCTTGATAAAGTACTTGCTAGATGTGAAGAGACAAACCTGGTCCTAAACTAGGAAAAGTGCAATTTCATGGTACGTGAGGGTATAGTCTTGGGGCATAAAGTGTCAAATAATGGTTTGCAGGTGGATAGAGGAAAAGTGGAGGCGATTGAAAGATTGCCCACACCGATCTCCATAAAAGGCATTCGCAGCTTTCTGGGCCATGCAGGTTTTTATCGTTGTTTCATTAAAGATTTTTCGAAAGTTTCTTCTCCTTTGTGCAGGCTCTTAGAGAAATATGTCCCCTTCAAGTTTGATGATGCATGTATGAAAGCATTTGAGGAGTTGAAGGGAAAGCTGGTAACTGCACCAATTATTGTCGCTCCGGATTGGGAGCAACCCTTTGAACTAATGTGCGATGCAAGTGACATAGCAATCGGAGTTGTTTTGGGGCAGAGGAGAAACAAAATATTCCACTCCATCTACTATGCGAGCAAGACTCTGAATCCAGCCCAGATGAATTACACAGTTACTGAGAAAGAGTTGCTTGCAGTGGTGTGGGCGTTTGACAAGTTTAGATCTTATCTGGTGGGGACAAAAGTCATCGTCTACACAGACCATTCAGCTATCAGGTACCTATTTGAGAAGAAATACGCCAAGCCAAGGCTGATTCGTTGGGTCCTACTCCTGCAAGAATTTGACTTAGAGATCCGAGATCGAAAAGGGATAGAAAATCAAGTAGCTGATCACTTATCCCGACTCGAAAATCGGAGCCACGTAGCTGAAGGGGGGTCAATCAAATAAACATTCCTCGACGAGCAGCTATTAGCTATCACCTCCGGTGAGGCCCCATAGTATGCTGATTTTGTGAATTTTATTGCAAGTGGAGTGACACCACCGGAATTGACACCTGACAATAGAAGAATATTCTTACATGATGTGAGGCTCTACATGTGGGATGAGCCATTCTTGTATAGGCAGTGCGCATATCAGTTGGTGCGTAGATGTGTTCCTGAGGAAGAGATGAATGCAATATTATATGACTGCCATGCCTCACCATATGGCGGTCATCACGGTAGGGATAGGACTGCTCAAAAGGTGCTACAATCAGGGTTCTATTGGCCAAAACTGTTTAAGGATGCACATGCCTTTGTTAAAGGTTGTGACAGATGCCAAAGAACTGGAACTATCACGAAGAAGCACGAGATGCCCCTGCAGAATATCCTAGCAGTTGAGCTTTTTGATGTTTGGGGGATTGATTTCATGGGACCATTCCCATATTCTAATGGTCACAGGTACATCCTAGTGGCCGTTGACTATGTGTCTAAGTGGGTCGAGGCCATTGCTCTTCCTACTAATGACGCAAAGGTGGTGGTAAGTTTTTTCAAGAAGCACATCTTCAAACGTTTTGGGACTCGAAGAGTGTTGATAAGTGATGGTGGTATTCACTTTTGTAACAAATTGCTGAATGATGTTCTTGCAAAATATGGGGTCAAGCACAAGGTTTCCACTGCCTATCATCCCCAAACGAGTGGTCAAGTGGAAGTGTCAAACAGAGAGGTGAAGCAGATTTTGGAGAAAACAGTGAGTGGGAATAGAAAAGATTGGTCCACGAAATTGGACGACGCATTATGGGCATATCGAACTGCATACAAGACCCCCATTGGGACTTCTCCGTATAGGTTAGTTTATGGGAAAGCATGCCATTTTCCCGTTGAGCTTGAACACAAAGCTTATTGGGCGATTAAAAAGCTAAATATGGAGATGGACTCAGCTGGAGAAAAGAGATTGCTGCAATTAAATGAGCTTGATGAGTTTCGACTACACGCATATGAAAATGCCAAGCTATATAAAGAAAAGACGAAAAGGTGGCATGACAAGCACATTAAACATCGTGAGTTCGAACCAGGCCAGGAAGTTCTCTTGTTCAATTCAAGGTCGAAGCTTTTCCCCGAAAACCTTAAGTCTCATTGGGCAGGTCCTTTTGGTGTGGTAAGTGTAAGGCCTCGCGGAGCGGTGGAGTTGCGTGATATGAGCTCAAAAGGCAACATTATTAGTAAATGGTCAGAGAATTAAGCACTATTGGGGTGGTGACAATGCACGTCACAAGACCTCGATGGACTTGGCTGATGCATAAACATGTGTTGAGTCGTGCCGCGACGTTAAATCAGGCGCTTCATGGGAGGCAGCCCATTGATTGTTGTACACGTCGTGCCGCGACGTTAAATCAAGCGTTGCGTGGGAGCCAACCCATGATAGTAGTGATTTTTAACATGTTGTTTTGTATACAGGACAGTAGGGAGGGCGTTGAACAAAAGCCTGGGGCATAACACAAATCTGGTAAGGTGAAAACGAGGTAAAACTGAGTAAATTGCAAAACCAAGCTGACAAGCCTCGAAAATCATCACCGCGGCGCGACCGCGGTAGACCGTGGCGCGACCGCGGTGACCGACCCTCTCATTCAATCACCGCGACTGCGGTGAACCGCAGTGCAAGCCCCTCTCAGTCACTCACCGCGACCGCGGTGAAAGACCCTCTCAGTCACTCACCGCGACCGCGGTGAACCCTGTTCGCGCCCAGGTAAGTCTGCTGACTTGAAATTTTTTCGTTTTTCTTTTATTTTATTTTGTTTTAATTCATAAAAATTCCCCCACCCTAACTCATTAACCCCACTACTCCCCATAAACCTTCCCCCTCTCTCTTACACTTAAACCCACGCCTCTCCCTCCTTCTTCTTCCACTCTTCTCTTTCTCCTTCAACAACCCAATAACTCCCAACCTCCCTCCCCCTTCTTCTTCAACCCCAACGCCACTCCCCCTCTAACTCCGCCATTTTATTATCCTCAAGTAAGTTCTCTTCTTTTCTCTTTTTTTGTTTTTTTTTGTAAATGTTTTTTAGTTATTTAGTTATTTTGTTGTAGATATTGGTTGTTTTTGGATATTGGTGGTTCCACCCAAAGATTTGTTTTATATATGGTGGATGTGGCCACTTTGGGTCTAATTTATGATTGTTGAGGGTATATTCAAAGTTTTTAGTATCTTGTGTGGGGTGGGGTGGTTAATGTGGCATGGGTGTTGAGAAATACACGATTTTACTCTATTTGCGGGCCTATGTGGGTCGGTTGTGTTAATAATTGAGGCACATTATTGTCAATGGGGGCCTACGCAGGTTGGTATGTTGAAAGTTGAGGCAACTGTAGTGACGTTAGAGCATGTAGTGTATGTTTTGATATGGGTGCCCCCTCTTAATGATGTACATTGGCCACTTGTGGCGAGTTTGGTTTGTTTGGTCACCAGTGGGTGGTGAAGTCTGAGTACCCACCCGACTGGCACATTACTAGGCTTCTCCTAATTGTGTCCCTCTCTGGTTGCAGGAATCATGGCCCCCCGAAAGCACTGAAACACTGGCAGCACCTCTTCAGCGCCTACCTAGGACGAAACACATTTTCTATCCCAGGAGGCAGAGGACCGATTCAATGCAAAGGCTGCCAAAAATTGTGTCCATGAGGTACCAGTAGAAAAAGCAGCCCTCCAAGTTGAAAGCCCCGCCATGTATGAGGAGATCCGGCGGTAAGGGTTGGACTTTTTGTTTGAGGAGCCGGAGACAACCAACATAATGATGGTTCGGGAGTTCTATGCGAACTGCCCGGAAAATATGTGCCACTCTGTCATGGTTAGGGACAAGGTGGTGGAGGCCTCCGCAGCGAGAATTCATCACGTTTACAGGATACCACAGTTCACCGGCGAAGTCGATTACTACCAAGCCCATCAATCTCTATCGGTGAATTGGAACATGCTCGTTGACTCTATCTGTCTGGGTGGTCAGCCTCTCTGGGTGAAGGAGAACATTACACTCCATCCTAGTTCTTTCACTTGGGAGGCCAAGTGCTGGTTCACCGTGATTTGTAGACGGTTCTTACCCACTAGCAACACTACTGATGTGAATGGCCCGCGGGCATTGTTGGTGTGGTGCTTCGTCAATAGGATGGACTTTGATGCTGCCCGTATCATTGGGGATGAAATGTTTATCAGGTCGCCTTTGCTAACCAAAGGGTTTTACTTCACCTCACTTGTCACAAGGTTGTGCAAACTGGAAAATGTGCCCACCAACCCTGGTGATGGAAATTTGGCAAAGAAGACTGCATTCCGAGCTGCTAAGATAATTGTGGGCAAAGATGTCACCACGCCCATTGAGATTGATGATGATGAGGCTGTCCCACCCCCTGTTGCACCACCACGGAGATCCTACGATGGGTCAGGACCTTTTGGGTCCCGGTCGGGTGCCAGACTGCCCACTTTGGATGAGGAGGTGGCTAACTTGCGCACCTCAGTAGATGGCCTGCATGTACGGTTGGATGCAATGTCCAGACGGCAGGCTAAGTCCGAGAGCAGAATGATGGCGTGGTTCCGCGCAATTAGGAGGGCCTGCAACATGGACCCCTCCTCCGTCTCCGACTCCGAGTGAATTCCAGGGAAGTTTCCTTACCCCTCTGTGCTATTATTGTGATTTGTCATGAGGACATGCCATAGTTTTCTATGTGGTGTGGGAGACTGTTTTATTGTTGTTGTATGAATGTAGATGTAAGTTGTTTTGTTTGTTTTTCTGTTCTTTTCTTTTTGTGTATATTGTGTCTTTAATTGTGTTTTGTATCACCGACTTGGCCTGACGATGGACACTGTTCGACGGGTTTCTTGAGGGCTAATGTCGAGTATAAAAAAAGATTGTAGGAGACTCTTCCCGATGACGGACCACTTAGATAGTATTCTTGAGGGAAGTAGTCTAATGAAAAGACCAAAAAGATTTTTTATTTTCTTTTTAGGTAGTGTAGTAACTCCCCCTTGGTTTTTCTTTTGACCACGGTTCTTTTCCAAGGGTTTATCTTGAACCGGGTTAGGTAGATTTTTTCTTTTTAGGACTCTTAGGACTTTCTTGGACAAAGATGGGTAAGGGCGAGAATGCATCATTTAGTGCACATACCTGCAACCAATTAAAACGAACTCGAGGGTGCAACGCTTAGGCTCGCTTGTAGACTCTTATTTTTATGCCTTAATTTTTCACACTGTGTCTAACTTGAATGCTCACTTGAGAGTGTCGATAAACCAATTCGGAATGGATTATGTTCCAAGTGTGTGTGAGGTAGTACATTGTATTCTATGTCTGCATGTGATACCTAGAACTTGCCCTGTGTGTGTACAAAGCGAAATAGAAGTTTTTGGTCTATCTATATTGGCAATTCTTTGTGAAGCATGCATAATTGTGTATCCACCTGTAAACATTATACCATAGCTAACCCCGTTGAGCTTATAGCATGTTTCTTTGATGATCTTATAACAACACCTCTCAATGTGTTTGCATAGCTTGATTTTTTGAACCTCGTACCTCCTATGAGCACTTGAATTGTTTAAAAAAAAAAAAAATATATATATATATATAAGTCAAAAGTGTGGGGCGGTAATGTGGTTGGCAAAGGAAATCAGGGAAATAGACTGAAAGGTGCAATGGTAAAAGAAAAAGAAAGTGAAAACTAAAAGAAAGACAATGAAAAGATGTAGTCCTAAATATTGAATGGCAAGGAAAAGCCAGTGCACCTAGGAAAAAGTGGGAATGACTTGTGAAACAAAGTGTGGAAGAATAAGTGGGCTGAGCATGGAAATTGGGCTAAAAGTAAAGCTAATGTATTAAAAGTGCTTAGGGAGGTTAGTCACTATTCCAAAATATATCATATTCGTCCCTTAGCCTACATTACAACCAAATAAAGACCTATTGATCTTAGATTGAACGACGAGTGTTACACTACGGGCAAGCTTATGGTGTATCTGTGTGGCATATGAATGTTCTTTGTTGAGAGTGAGTGAATCCTTTCCATCTAAAGTTCCTGTTTTTTTGTGTGATTTTATCTTTGTGGAACGTCTCTCAATTGTGCAATGTGAGGGCATATAATTCAGGAAGAAAAGGTAAATCTTCACCTCTGTCTGGAGTACTTTGAGTAAGCAAAAGTGTGGCATGGCATTAGAGTCTTCACTTGAGGTGTGGTTGTTGCACAACTTGGAGTGTTCTTGTAAAATTTGCAGGTATGGCATAAAGAGTTAGTGCATTAGAGGATTAGGCCTGAAAGTGTGGTTTAATTTCTCGAGGACGAGCAAAGCTTTAAGTGTGGGGTGTTTATAATAGGTGAATTATACTATAATTAGTCCCTTAATGAACCACATTTTGTATTGCTTTTAATATAAATATTGATAACAAAATGCTCTGAATAGTGTTTTCATGCATTACAGGTTATATCTCACAAAAGGAGTCATTTGGAGAAAAGTTGGAATCAAATCATGGAAATAGGAGGCCAATCACATAACACCCAAGAAGTGCACAAAAAATTGAAAGAAATTAAGACCTGAAAGCAGGCCACCGCAGTCGCGGTCGACCGCGGTGCGACCGCGGTGGAAAGACCCAGATTCAGATAACGTAGCATGTCGCGGTCCTGGCGTGACCGCGGCAAAACACGCAAACCTCAGGGATTTTATTTGCAAACACGGGATTTTAAGCCCCAAACCCTATATAAGCATAAGAAGTCCGCCCAAGAAGAGGAGATTCATATTCACCACCCCTATCACTTCTTATCATTTTGATCTTTTTGGTTAGTTGCGTTTCAACTTCATTTTTGTATTGCTTGAATGCCTCAATTTCTTCATCTTTACTATTAAGTAGGTAAATATAGAAATATCTAGTACCGTCGTCAATAAAAGTTACGAAATACGTTTTTCCACCGCGAGATGGTATTGACTTCATGTCACAAATATCAGCGTGAATTAAGTCTAAAAGATTTGAATTCCTTTCAGGAGACTTATAAGGATGCTCAACATACTTAAATTCCACACATATTTGACATTTTAAATTATTGCATTCAAATTTAGGCAATACTTCCAAGTAAGAAGAAGCTTGAACTTTATTGATATCAATAGCAATTACATTCTACTTGAAAAGGCCCTCAGTTAGGTAACTTTTTTCTACATACACATCATTTCTACTTATTACAACTTTTTCAGAAACAAACACACACTTAAGTCCATTCTTGATAAGAAGTTCAGTAGAGACCAAATTCTTGCGAATTTGAGGAACACGAAGAACATTGTTTAGAGTCACAACTTTGCCAGAAGTCGTCTTCAAAGCTATCTTCCCAACTCCTTCAATTTTTGTTGTTGCGGAGCTTCCCATAAAGATAGTCTCGGCGGGCCCTGCGTGAACATAAGAGGGAAATAACTCTTTGTTAACACAAATATGGCGAGTGACTCCAGAATCAATCCACCACTCCTTGGGATTTCCTACCAAGATGCATTCAGATAGCATGGCACATAAGTCCTCCATTTCATCATTCTTTTCAACCATGTTTGCTTGACTCTTCTTCTTGTCCTTCTTTGGTGCGCGACATTCCACAGCCTGATGTCCAACCTTTCCACAGTTGTGCCAGTTACCATTGAACTTCTTCTTGCTCGGATAATTCTTTGGACCAGAAATCTTCTTTATCTTTCTACTTCTTGTAGACGTTTCCTCAACAATATTTGCTCCCATTATGGTTGAGTTACCACGTGACTTTTTCTCAGCAGCCTTGTTGTCCTCTTTAATCCGTAGACGAACAATAAGGACTTCAAGCGTCATCTCCTTGCACTTATGTTTCAAGTAATTCTTAAATTCCTTCCACAATGGAGGCAACTTTTAAATAAATGTTGCAACATAAAAATGCTTCATTATGACCATACCTTCGATCATAAATTTATAATTAGTAAAATAATCAATATCTTGAATAAAAATATTAACTCGGTTTATACCTTTAGCAAGGAGGTCATGAACAATTAGTGGCAATTCTTGGAATTGTGTTACGACAGATTTGCCGTCAACCATTTTTAAATCTAGAAATTTGGCGGCCACAAAATTCTTAAGTCCAGCATCTTCAGTCTTGTACTTCTTTTCAAGAGCATTCCATAATTCTATTGATGTTTTCATGATGCTATAAACATTGTACAAGTCGTCTTCCAAGCAACTTAAAATATAGTTTTTGCATAAGAAGTCAGAATGCTTCATGCCTCCGTGACCACAAATCGCTCATTTTCAGGAGTTTCTTCTCCCAGAATTGGAACTTCGCTGATAAAGCACTGTAAACTGAGTGTCGTCAGGTAGAAGCTTAAAGTCCACACCGTAAAACTTTCTAGGCTTTTCTGTCGGTGCCATCGCCGGTGCAGGAGTTGTGTGACTTTAAGACGCAATAGACATTGCAGCAGTAGTCCCAACAGAACCATTCTGTTGTTTCGTACTTGTTGTCATTTTCCTGTAAAAGAAATTGACACAACAAGAATTAGTAAGTCGGTGAAGTTTTTATATCTTCAAATAGAATACAAACAACCGAGTAGAATCACGAGATTTTAATCTCGGGTTGAGTAGAAAGTCAGAAAGACTTTGATCTCAAAGTGGAGTAGAAAATCAAAAGATTTTAATCTCCAAAACGGGAGTAGAAAATCGCTAGGATTTTAGTCTCCCAAAGCAGAAAATAAGCTGAACACGGAATATAAAAATTTATATTCCTTAAGCTTGTTAGTATCTGTATTCGAAAATAAATTTTTTGCAAAATAAAACACAACCAGAAACCAAAGACAAAAATAAAATGAAATGAATAACGTTACGAGCCCAACAGAAAACTTTGGTTCCTTAAGCTTGTTAGTATATGTATTCGAAAATATAATTTCTGCAAAATACAACGAAATCAAAAACCAAAGACAGAAATAGAATGAAATGAATAATGTTTCGAGCCCAATAGAAAATTGTGTTTTCTTAAGGAAATTAATCCCCTCATAGTTGCCCAAGGTTGTTGGATTAATTCCTCCCTTGATAGAACGGAACAATTATTCTGTAATACCGGCAATGAAAATTACAGAACTTCATCGAACTCAACAAACGGCAGTAAACCACATTGATGCTTACGCTTTTGCTTTTGGAAAAGAAATGCAGAAATGCATAAGAGAGATGGGAGAGTATGCAAATCTCGGTGGTCATAAAGTGAGACCAAACGTTTGAATTTATAGCCAAAGTTGTCCGGGTTAAATAGGTGTGGCAGAACCTGTTCACATGAGGTACTGTTGTAACGACCCGACCGGTTGTTCTGTAGAAATTGCATTATTATCACTTTTTCTGACTTGGCATAGCTTGATTTTGCTGTTTAGGATGTGTTGAAGTTGGTTGGCTCGGGTTCAGAATGGTTGTAGTGAGAATTCAGTCACTTAGTCTCTAGAAATAGCCTTATAGTTGGAAAAGTCAATTGAGAGTTGACTTATTGGTAAACGACCTCGAAATGCGGATTTTATGGTTCGGATAGCTTCGTTAGGTGATTTGGGACTAAGGGGTGTGTTCGGAATATTTTCGTGATGTCCGGTGTAGAATTAGGCTTAAATTAGCGAAAGTTAGTTTTTGGCAATTTCCGGTTGGCAATGGAAATTAGGCTATCGGGGCCGGAATGGAATTCCGACAGTTGGAACAGGTTCGTAATGGCCTTTTGGATATGTCTGCAAATTTTCAGGTCAATCGGAGTTGTTTCGGATAGCTTCGGCATCGTTGGTGGAATTTAGAAATTTCAAAGTTCTTAGGCTTGAATTCGATGTAATTTTGGTGTTTTGATGTTGTTTTGGGTGTTCCAAGGGTGCAACTAAGTTTGAATGATCATATATGATGTGTTGGTATATTTGGTTGGGGTGCCGAGGGGCTCCGGATGGATTTCGGGTGGTTAACGGAAAGATTTGGACTTGGAATATGCAACTTTCAGCTGTTGGTCTGCAATTGCTGGTGTGAACACACCTGCGAGTGGGGGATCGTAGGTGCGGCTCGCAGAAGCGGACAGGTTCTCTGCAGGTGCGGACTTTGGTTGGCCCTAGAGAAGGTCGCAGGTGCGGTTAGTTGGACCGCAGGAGCGGTCCGCAGATGCGTAATCAGGACCGCAGGTGCTAGTTTTGGTCCAGTTAATGAATAACCGCAGGTGCGGTGGATTTGACCACAGGTGCGATCCGCATGTGTGAGTTTAAGGGCGCAGGTGCCAAAATCCTGGGCAGAAAAGTATAAAAAAGAGACTTCGCGAATTTTAACCCACTTTTCACCATTGTTGAGCGGGTTCCGAGGTTTTTGAGGGATTTTGAAGAGGGAAACGTTGATGCATCATTGAGGTAAGATTTTTGGAATTATTAACTCGATTATATGTGATTAAGGACCTTATTATCATTGTTTAATTATGGAAAAACAGTAGAAAAAGGTGAAGTTAGGGCTTGAGTTTAAGAGACCTTCTAGGGGTGATTTGAGGGGTCATTTGGACTCCAATTTCAGCATTCTTTATATGTATAGATGATAATAAGTGAATTATACTATAATTAGGCCCCTAATGAACCACATTTTGTATTGCTTTTAATATAAATATTGATAACAAAATGCTTTGATTAGTGTTTTCATGCATTACAGGTTATATCTCACAAAAGGAGTCATTTGGAGCAAAGTTGGAATCAAATCATGGAAATAGGAGGCCAATCACATAACACCCAAGAAGTGCACAAGAAATCGAAAGAAATTAAGACCTGAAGGCAGGCCACTGTGGCCGCGGTGCGACCGCGGTGGAAAGACCCAGATTCAGAGAACTTAGCCTGTCGCGGTCCTGGCGCGACCGCGGTGTGACCGTGGCGAAACACGCAAACCTCAGGACTTTATTTGCAAACACGGGATTTTAAGCCCCAAACCCTATATAAGCATAAGAAGTCCACCCAAGAAGAGGAGTTGAGTTTTTTGAGAGCAGCAAATTGAGGAAAAACACTTGGGAGGATCAATTCATTCAATTCTTCTACATCTTCTCTAGTGTTCACTGATTGTATGTCTCAAAACATGATAATTGATGATTGTATGAACATGTGTGGCTAAGAACCCTATTGTTCTAGGGTCATGGGTAAAACATGAAAGTTATTTTCAAAGTTTAATTTAACGAAGTTGATTTTATGATATTGGGTTGTTTATTTAATTATGTTCTTAATTATTTTACTGAGTAGCTAACAGTGAAATACCATCCACGAATCTAGAGTTGAACTCGAAAATGGGAACTCTAGATTTCATATAGAATTAAATAGAGCAAGTTCTTGAACCGGGGCATCGGGGAACGGATTCGCAATTAGGATAGACATATACCTAATTGCCTTGCTTGGTTGAAATACAGGAGGTACAATTGCGTTCTTGTTAATATTGGTTCCATAGACATATAGGCATTAGATTAACTTGAATAGGCGAGTAAGAATTCGAAAGATCCTTACGAATAATATAAACCTTGTCAATCAACGATCCAGATAATTAAACTAGTTATTTTAAGCCAAGAACATAACTTGAGTGTTAAGTAGCCCGTGACCCTGGAATATTTCCTCCTATTAATTGCTAATCGAAACTGCTATTCGTTTTGGGTGATTTTTAGTTAATTAATTACTTGGTATTCTTAAGTGGCAACTTAAATCATCATATCTCTTGTAGTAGATTTCTTGAATTGATAAGTTAATTGAGTTGATTTTGTCAAAAGTTAATCATAAGTCTTCGTGGGACGATACTCTACTCACTACTTTATTACTTGACGACCTCGTTTACTTGCGTGTGTGTTTGGTCGCAACAATAGACTCGTGAGATGATGAGGATCATTTTGGTATAAAGTTTATCGAGTTCCGATATGTGGGCCCGGGAGTCAGGTTTTACCAATTTCGGGATTTTTGAGTAATTTTGATAATTTCGATTGGGTTTCATTCCTTGGCATATTGTAATGGTATAAATCTGATTTTTTGTAGATTTAGAACACTCGGAGGCCGAATTTAGAGTCAAGGGCACTGCGAAGTAGTGTTTTAGCCGGTTTTGAGGTAAGTAACGTTTCCAAACTTGGAACTGAGGGTTCGAAACCCCAAATTTCCTTATATATGATGTTAATTAAGGTGACACACATTCCAAGTGACGGGCGTGCAAGCGTACACTGAATGTTTGTGGCCTGGCTCATCCCATGGCCATGCCTAATGGGTATTTCGGGCTAATACTTATACTGTGAAGTTTGTAATTACTTGAACATATTAGAAATCATGTTAGGTATAAATGCTAAGCATTCACGTCCAATTTGTTCAGACCAGAATGGTCAGTTATTGCTGTCTCTATTTGTGACTATTGGTTTTCATGTACTCAGTCCGGTTATAGCATATGTTTCACGACTCAGTCTCAGTATTTGTTAGTTTACATGCATGTTATCATTGTTTTGGGCTGATTCTCATATCTGTGAGCCTTGTGAGTGAGACTAGAAGGTATTGACTGATTGAGGCCAAGAGCCTGGTATTGAGATAGTTATGAGATTGGACTGCTCACCACAGCGATCCTCGAATCATGCCTTCATTGGCTTGATATAGCGGTTGGACTTATAGGAGCCCCTCCGGAGTCTTTACACCCCAGTGAGCGTAGAGATAATGAGGGATAGATCTTCCCTAGGCATGGATCTTGTCCGAAGTTATTGATATATTGAGGGATGGATCATCCCTAGACATGGCTCTTGTCCGAGTGATATGTTCCGGAGATGGATCTTTTCCGTGGGGCTGGACTGGCCTTTTCCTCAATACTAGGTGACTACGTCACTTGTGTTTATGTATAATCCGGGATAGATTTTCCCTGGGCCTGAAGGTCAATTATGGTACTGAGTGGACTTCCTTGTGAGAGTTTGGGATACTGTGTACATATCATTTCTGATTCTTTATGATCATGTGCTGGTACGTAGATTGTGCATACATAATTGGGTATCTTGTTTATTTTCCCGTTATATTACTGTCATGCTCACGTTTGTATATTGTTGTTCATGAATATCAGAGGTTTAGTCCGTCACTACCTCTCAGCCCATAGTTTGGCTTCGTTACTACTGAGTTGGTGTACTCATGTTATCCCCTGCACCTTGTGTGCAGATTCAGGTACAGCGGTACCCGGCTCTAGTCATTGAGTAGCTAACAGTTTCCTTCAGAGTTGTCGAGGTAGAAGCTGGCGACCGTGATCTCGTCATCTCTTCCCTATTCTACCTGTCGTTATTTAATTTTTGGACCATGTTGGTCATTCCTCTTTTATTTATATTATGTATTAGCAGCTCATGACTGTGTGACACTGGATCCAGGATTTGTAGGATTTAAGTTTTGGTTTCATTTATTGTTAAACTTTAGATTTACTACAGTTATTACCTTCCAATTTGTGAAAAGTGATATTTGCTCTAGTAATTGAATCTAGATTAGTTATAAATAGGTCAATGGCCTGGTTCCACGACAGGCGCCATCACGACTCTGAAATTAGGTCGTGACAACTGTTTTGGCAAAATTGATCGGGAAATTTAAATTCAAAAATGACCGTTAGTCGTTAGAAAATTATCCGCGAAATAAAATCTGCGTGAAAATATCAGGAAAAAGAAAAATAAATAACGAAAACAGAAAATAAGATTGGTCCAAAAAATTATCAATCAATTATATCAAGCTGAGCGAGCGAGCGACGACGGTGCGGGGTATCACTTCTTATTAACTCTTTAATAGCTAGAAGTTGTGCTTCTCTATATAAGCACAAAGATTTTCTTTCCTTATTCCGATGAGGGACAAAGTGAATTAGCGAAGGAAACTATTTCAAACTTTTTGTTTCCCTCCTATTCTTTTCCCTCCATTTCTTATTCACCTCCTCCTATTATTTTCCCTCCATTTCTTATTCACCTCTTACCTCATTAGATAATAAAACCCAACAAAATCTGCAGCAAAATAAAGACTTTTTCTTCTCTCTTGATGGAAGCTCTCTCAAAATCTACTCTTATGTACTAAATTCTTTCAAAGACTTATACTAATGAGTATAGAAAAATTCTCCGAGGTTGTTTTATTTGTAGCTAATGAGTAATGCTTTCTCCTAAAGCCAAAATCAATTTCAATAATAATAAAAACCGAATCCAATTCCAAATAAGAATGAAAACCAAAAAAGAAAAGAATTAGACCATCGTACCCTTGAGTGAACAAGGGCAAGGCCCAACAAGAGTTAAAAAATAGAGAGAAAATCATATATAACCATCCCTGAAAACTTATAACAGTTGTTAGCCATAAAATTATACTGTACATCTTATAACCCAAAACTAATTATAACAGCTAGAAACTGTGTTGGCCCATATCACTGAATGATTGACAAAAGGCGTCCAGTTGAACCACGTCCACCATAACATACACTTCTGAATGAAGCAGTTGGATCACAAATCGTACAAGTCTAGGAGATATCAGTGATTGCTAAGCATCAAAGAACTAAGAGAATGTCTCTTAATACGAAAAGGTTGCAAATTGATAGAGAAGACAGAAGTTGATTTCAGCTAGCACAGAAATAGAGGAAGGAAGTTGAGTTACAGTCAAACTCGTCTACCAAGTAAGAGTTGGATCAGAATTGTATCATAGACTCAACAAACGGCCTCTATAAATAATCAAAGTATTACTGCTGAAAGTAGTGACGCACAAGTGCAAAAGTGAATCAAGTTCTGAAGCAAAAGTTCCATAGGTTTTGCAAGCAGAATTGTTGTGCGATACAAAGGCTACAGTTCAACTAGAATGAACAGTTTCATTGTTTGTATATAGAGTCTAGTTGATTGTAGTAGGAGTTTAAATACTTTATCTTATCAGCTTTCATAGAAGCAATTGTAATAGGTACAAACTGATCAAGTTAGAGTTAGCTTGAATTCTGTAGAAATTAGCTAGAGGCTAGTTGATAGAAAGAGGATTAAAGTTAGTCCTAGGATTACAAAAGAGTTTATTTTTTAAGTCTGTTTTGGCTTAGAGTTTAGTGAAGAGTTTTGAGCAAATCATACTGAGGAGTAGGTCGTGGTTTTTTCACCTTTTGAGCCAGGTGTTTTCCAAGTAAAAATCCCTGTGTCTTTACTATTACTGCTTAATTATTCCGAAAACTGTAGTAAGTAGTAGACTAAGAAGAACCAGGTTCTTCTTATTAGACAGCACTCGAAAATTGGGTACTGCACAATTAACTTATAATATTGTGTAGTATTGAAGTCTAAAACATCAATTGGTATCAGAGCAGGTTATCCTTGAAGAGGCTAACACCTAGGAAAAGATCAAGATGAGTGCACCACCTGGGAACTGGGAAGGACAATCAACTGCAAGGCCACCACTATTCAACGACCATTACTATTCTTGGTGGAAGAATAGAATGAAGTATCACCTTATTGGAGAGGACTATGAACTATGAGACATAGTCATTGATGGACCACTTGAAACAATGAAGAAAACTACTGAAGGAGTAGATGTGCCTAAAACTAGGGCTGACTGCACGGCTGAGGATCTGAAGAAATGGGAGAAGAATGCCAAGGCTAAGAAGTGGCTAGTGTGTGGACTAGGCCCAGATGAATACAGCAGAATCCAAAGTTGCACCATTGCCAAGGAAATCTGGGATACTCTACAAGTGGCACATGAAGGAACAGCTCAAGTGAAGAGGTCTAGAGGTACATTACTATACTCTCAGTATGAAAACTTCACTATGAAGGAAGGTGAAACAATTAAGTAGATGTACACAAGGTTCACAACCTTGACTAATGAACTCAAGTCTCTTGGAAGAGTCATCCTTGAAGAAGACAAGGTTGAGAAGATTTTGACAAGGGTTCTGCCTATCTCCTGGGAAAGCAAGATAACTGCCATTCAGGAATCCAAAAATATGGCAACCCTTAGACTAGATGAGTTGATTGGCAACCTTACTGCTTATGAACTCAGAAGGCAGACCATGAAAATGGATGCCCCAAAGAAAGAAAGAAGTCTAGCACTAAGGATCACAGAGGGAGCAGATCTGGAGGATGATGAGATGGCCATGATCACCAAAGAATTCAGAAACTTTCTCATGAGGAAGAAAGGCATCTCTAGAGGGGGAAACTTCAACAAGGCAAAGGCTCCTGAAAGGCCAGCTAATGAGGGATGCTACAAGTGTGGAAAAACTAATCATCTCATCAAGAACTTCCCCTAGTGGGAAGTATAATAGAGGAAAGAGAGATATGAAAGAAATAACTGGAAGAAGGAACTGGTCCAACCCAAGAAAACTACTACAAAGGTTATGGTTGCTGCTTGGGGGGAAAGTTCAGATGAAGAATCAGAAGATGGTGAGACAGAAGATCAAGATCTCATGGCAGTCAGAGAATATGATGAGGAGACTTATGAATAACCACAGGTAAGTATCTCACATCTTAAACCAAAAATAAAGTTTCTATCTAAGGAGAAACTCTCTAAGTTGCTACTTGACTTCATTGATGATTCTGAGGAGAACTCTAAAGAGAAAGATCAACTATCTAAAGAGTGTGCAATGCTGAGAGCAAAATGCATGGACCTGGAAATAAGGGTCAGTGAATCTGAAAAGAAAAACACTGTCTTGATGAACCAGGTTCAACCACTCGAAACTGAGATTCTAGAACTAAAATCTGAAAATTTAAAGTTAAGACTAGGATCCAGTAAAAAGGTAGTTGATCACTCTCATGCGAAGTTAGAAGAAGACTTAGGTAAATTGAAAGATAAAATGTATGCCAAAGATGAGCAGATAAAGTCTCTTAAAGAAGAACTTGGCAAAGTCAAACATGAATTTGATAGAACACGTAAGTGGAATAAGTCTTCTGATGCTTTAATATGGCTCCAAGAGAATCATAGTAGCAACCGGAGAGGGCTTGGTTTTGGGAGTCAATTGCCTAAATGGGATCCCAAAAGCAAGTATCTCACTCTCCCTGAAAATAAAATTTGCACCCATTGTGGGAAGACTGGCCACTCTAAATATGAGTGTTCTGCAAAAGAAAAGGCCAGTCAGAAAAATGAGAGATTCATTAAAAAGAAAAATTGGCTACCAAATTGGGCCAGAAAAAATCTGATTCATCCATTCTCTCATGGAAAGGGACCCAAACTAGTTTGGGTTCTTAAAACTAACCCCTGATCTCTTTTAAAGGTGCAAGTGAAGGGAGGCAGCCAGCNGAATGAACAATATCTATGTCATTGACTTGTCCACACTGTCTGACAATGAACTCACTTGCCTTAGTGTGTTGGACAGTTATCCCCTCCTGTGGCACAAAAGACTTGGTCATGCAAGTCTAACTCTACTGAACAAGATGATCTCTAAGGACTTAGTGTTAGGGCTCCCTAACATTAAGTTCAAAGAAGACAAGGTTTGTGAGGCATGTGCAAGGAGGAAGCAGGTATGGTCTTCTTTCAAAAGTAAGAAAATGGTCAGTACCACCAGGCCGTTGGAACTGGTTCATATGG